>VXBP01000600.1:0-19201 GCA_013400115.1 Rhinopomastus cyanomelas
TCCTCCTCACATCCACTCTAAATTTACCCATCTCCTGCTTTGCTCCATTGCCCCTAGTCCTCTCGCTACATGGCATACTAAAAAGCCCCTCCTCAGCCTTTTTGTAGGCCCCCTTCAGATACTGGAAGGCCACAAGAAGGTCACCTGGGAGCCTCCTCTTCTCCAGACTGAACAGCCCTAACTCTCTCAGTCTGGCCTCATAGGAGNAGGATAGGATAGGATAGGATAGGATAGGATAGGATAGGATAGGATAGGATAGGATAGGATAGGATAGGATAGGATAGGATAGGATAGGATAGGATAGGATAGGATAGGATAGGATAGGATAGGATAGGATAGGATAGGATAGGATAGGATAGGATAGGATAGGATAGGATAGGATAGGATAGGATAGGATAGGATAGGATAGGATAGGATAGGATAGGATAGGATAGGATAGGATAGGATAGGATAGGATAGGATAGGATAGGATAGGATAGGATAGGATAGGATAGGATAGGATAGGATAGGATAGGATAGGATAGGATAGGATAGGATAGGATAGGATAGGATAGGATAGGATAGGATAGGATAGGATAGGATAGGATAGGATAGGATAGGATAGGATAGGATAGGATAGGATAGGATAGGATAGAGAACTAGAGTGTTCTGTTCCATAGGTTATTCTTTCAGCTTTCATCTGAATAATCCATGCAAAGTAGCCTGATTTTGGTGCAGCTGAAAGTCAGAAGTAAATCCATAAATGGCAAAGGGTCTATATGTCTGCTGCTTTACACCTTGCAGATAATCATCTGATTCTCTGCAAGGTGCAAGAAGAATTGTCCCAAAAAAGAGCTGGAACATCTAGTACTCACTTTTTTCAGGTATAAATCAATGTGCAAAGTGCAATACAGTGGAGAAACAAGCCTACTGGAGTTGTTCAAGTGTAAAATTGGTCCAAGAGAGATTGGACAGAAGCTATATAGATTCAAATTAGAAGGAAAGGGTTATGAACAGTAAATGACTTTGCAAATTATCAGTATGGAAAATCTCACCTGCCATAAGCTTTACTCATCTTTTATCCTTAGGGAATAGATTTTATTGTTCCTGATAATAATCCCTCTATAGAGTGAGATGTAGACAGGGAAAAGGGAAGGAGTTAATTGTTTTAATGGTCTCTTGACTGAAGAAAACTCTTTCATTTTGTTTTTCTACTACAGACAATGGTAAGGCTGGAGAAATAAGAAGTTGTTTTTTGTGTTTGGGTTTTTTCTAAACCAAATCTTACACTGTAATTGGAGAAAAACTAAATTAGCAGCTTTTCATTAATGAGATCTACAGTCAAATTTTAATAGGTTGACTAAATTGAGTTTCATGAAGGGAATACTAAGTTTACTGACAAGAAAGCAAAACAACTTCGTTCTCAGAGGCATGTGTCTTCCAGTGTCATTGATCTTTTTACCTGTATTTCCTCTGTACTGTCTCTTCAAAGACAGATAACACAGAGGCTAGAGTAGGAGCAGGAGTCAAATAGTCCTGTCAACTTTATAAAATTTGGTTATAATGTTTGTTTTACTGAAGGTGACTCTTCTTAACTAAGAGATTAAATTCTCTCAAAATCCCTCAGATGATTATGGATCTTAGTGGCAAACAAAGGCAATGTCTGCTCTTGTACTTAAATCAATAAAAACGTACAACAAACTTAAAATCCCTGGGTTTGGATATTAACCACTCTCAAAAGTCTAATCATTTTACTTTGGTTGCTGCTCAAGGTAAGAATATTTCTGAAAAGAAAAGCTTGGTAAATGATTAACAGAATCACATAAGCTCTGGCTTTCTTAAACTATTATGGCATTTTTCTAACAGAAAAGTAGTCTTGGGCTCTTGATCAAGCCACAGAGATGAAGTAATGCATGTTACCATTTCTCTTTCCTTGCAGTTATGAGGAAGTTAGATTCCATGGTCTCTTCGGAATGCTGAAGAGCAGAGCACCCTGTGTCTTTGTTCTGATTTGGCCCTGCTGCATTCAGAGCAGATAAGATCAGGTCTGTGAAATTTATCAATTATTATTCTGTAGATCAGACAGTGGAGTCAAGCTTGTTCTCCAGGAAGAGTAAAGTTCTTCAGGCATCACAATTTTTCAACATGTTTTCTGTCAAATGATCAGTCTCTTCCACTGTGTCTGACATATTTGGGGGTTACACCTCAGAGAGCAGCTGCATTTCTGTGGTACTACATTTAACTGGTAGGCACTGGAAAAACCTTTTGAAATTATCAGTTCTCTCTGCACATTATAACTATCAATGCTTTGGGGTTTTTGTATGTTGGTTTGTGGGGGTTTTTCAATTAAAAAGATACTTTCTTGCTTGTGCATGGTATTTTTAATATTATTAATTTTTATCTCTTTTTCTTTTGGTGCCTGTATCCCCTTCATCCCTTTTTGATGTCCAAGACTGTTCAAACAGTTAATAAGTTTTTCATACATGACTAAGTTCTTTCTCTTTGATTCAATTTTCACTTCAAATTTTGTCTGTAACAGTACTTTGTGTTTTTTGCCAGGATACGTCAAGCAGCCAAGCTTCTAAGTGAGAAGCTCTATTCTTCTAGAATATACTGAGCTGCTTCTAAAAATGTGGCTTTTTTGGACTTGTAAACTTAATAAGGAACAAAAGAAATAAGAAAGGGTAGAGGAGAAGGTCATGTCTGTGTCATTTTTTATTTCAGCACTGGTACTAGGGTTGTACCAAACAGCCAGTGTCCCATGCAATCAGATGCAGTCAGACACATGGACAATGTTTGCTTTCTAGAGAGCTGGCAGCCTTGGTATAATGGCAACCATAAAGAAAGAGGTAGGGGACTCAGAGGGCAGTGCTTGCTTATGCTTCCAGTAGACATGCCTCTCTCAAAAGTGTGAACACATGCAGTAAATATTCCATTAGTCTATATTTTATATTTAGACCTCTGTTTCTTTCACAAGACTGTTGAAACCAGGTCCTTATCCCTTCCAGCCTTGCCTTTATTTTTATATACACCTCTTAACTGACCTTCCCCCCTTCTTTTTCTTACTTTTACTGTAAAGTAAATAGTGATTTGCTTGCTACTATAAATCCTTTTGACCAGCTTTCCCAGAAAATCACAATCTCTTTTCTTAGTTCCCATCACCCAGCCTCATATTCCCAACTGATATTATTAACTCAACTTTCTTCTTCCGTAGGGACTTTTCCCACCACAGACAGGAATTACACTGTTGACCTTATAGAATCTGGTACTATATCTCTGAAACCGCCCTTTGGCTGGTTTTTTTTCCTGCTACCTCAGGAAGCAGTCAGCAACAACAGTTTGGGCAGAAGGAATGAAGGATGGAGTAATGTATTCTTTCACCAGTCACTACAGCCTTGTCTTGACATTACTAAATTAACCTTGTTTGCTTTTTTTTACAGAACCATACAAAATAGCCAAAAGCTCTGAAAGATAATGCACATCTATTCCAAGAGAAAAATCCACAAGGTACTCATCTGCATCTGAACAAGTAGCCTAGACTTACCATGTAGTCAAGACAAGCAGGCAAGAGCTGATTCATCTCACAGAGAGCTGAAATAGATCAGATGATTCACATACTAGTTGTCTTTATTGCTGTTCATTTACTGTGCATGGAGGTAGTTCAGCAGATGTATCCACATTGCAAATGCTTCAAGTGGGATAGAAGAGTCCTTCTCAATAGGACTTTGAGGAAAGGTGGATTTGGCCCTTATCACTTACTAATTAGCTACATTTTAGATAAGTTTCCTAAGTTTGGGGTGTTATTGTTCGTATGTATCATCTAGCTTCCTGATAAAGATAAGCAAGGTCTGTGAGTTATAAGAAGGAACATACATAGAGCTAAGAATATGTGATGGCTTTCTCTAGGGTCTGTTTCTTTTGTTATTCAACAAGCTCCCTTTATTCAGAGATTGCAAGCAAATAGGACAGAACTGCATGTTTTTGACTAAACAGCTTTCCATGGGATTCAAACATCCAATTGACAAAAGTCTGCACATGATTAGTTCTTTTGAAGCTCTGCTTGTGCACTCATGCCTGAGGTCATCCTTCAAGCCTACTCTAGTCAAATTACAGGACTTCTGTCTTGGCTAGGTGGTTCCTCCAGTTAATTGTATCTCAGTGTTATCTGTGTCAAATTTGTCACTACTTAGCTTTACAAACAATAAGAGTGTAATCAGCAGTGTAGCTTCCCTTCTACATTTCAAGGATTCCTATCACCTGGTTATGAGTCAACTGGAGTGTGTTTCCATTACCAGCCAGCTTAGGTGCTTTTCTTGACATACCTTATAAAAGATAATGGACTAGTAAAGCAGAGATCAGGGTGTGTTGCTATCCTTCTGTAACTGAGGTTCATTTCTTACAATCACTGCCCTTTGTGAAAGACACAATTGAACTTCTCTTACATTTAGAAGCCATATTTGGTGAGATGGCTGGTGATTTAGGCCCTGTTGCAGTACTTTGAAGTGCAAATGGTGTGATAAGGCACCATAACTCAAGGAGACTTCCACAGGAAAAGTGTACACATCCCTCCAAGGGCAATTCAACAATAAGACGATTAAATCTAAAGTATTGCATCTAGGTCATGAGGAATAAGGTCAGAGATGCAAGGGTTTTGTATTATGCAATGAATGTGAATGAGAACTGAGCTGCTGAAGATAGTACTAATCAAAGGTATGTTATCAGAACTAGTTTGTTGCACAAACTAGCTGACACATCTTGGGGGTCAGCATGGGTATTTCAAGCATGACAATTTGATGAATGGACAGCACATTGATGATAAAGCACAGATTGCAAATGACAATGACAGTTGAACAGTGTGTGCTGCCTTTACACATGCTGGAGTTCTCAGTAGGCTGTGTCTACATAGAGACATACTGACATCACAGTCACACGAGAGGAATAAAAAGAATACAAAGGGGGAAAATGGTAAAAGGAGCCCTCCTGCTCTCATTGTAAGCCATAAAATGCACTGGGAGAGTTGTATTTTCTCTGCAAGCCAGGGGACTTCCTTCAAAGCAGCACGGAGACAGATGAGATGGAAGGGGGTCAGAGAAGTAGATCGTGTTCTTGTTAGTGTAATGATTTGTGTCTACATTTGTTTGTCTTTGATACGATTAATAGCTTCCAGATACCTGCTACCATGAAGTCTGCTCTGTATAGAAAAGATGTATCCTTGTAAGTGGGATCTCTTATCTTTGGTCAAATCAGCCCTGAAAATGTGGCAGTGATCTGGTGTCTGACACTTTTTTGCCTCTATAAGAGAGACTAATATAAACTAAATCACAAGAAGCAATCCAGGAGGGAAAGACAAAAGTCCAACCAATATACTTTCCCCCCCAATCTTCAGATTTTATATGTGTTCCTGATTCTTTTGTGCACTTTTTTCACTCTCCATTCATTGTAATTATTGCAAATGTCAAAAGCACAACTGCCCTGTACTCCGTCACTAGATTACAAAGGAGGCAAAGGGGAGAGACAGTTGACTGTATGGAGTATCCTGGATCCTGGTCTTGAAGCAGGGCACATACAGACTGTGTCATCCCACTCCTGACATGAGAGGACCTGTGACTGCTGAAGTCTGGAGTCCAGGAGACAACAATCAGGACTGGGAATTGCCATCTTTCTATGAGTGATGTGCATGGCATTCCCACTCACACAGTGAGGTCAGATCAGTGTCTTGCTTGGTTTTCTTTTTCAGTGGGCAGGAAAGGATTATTAGTGTTATCCCAAGTAAGGGTTTGTTTCAGAAATTTGTGACCCAGTAGACATTAAGATGTGAGTTTGCAAAACTGGTCCTTTATTTCTCGTATGCTGCTGAAGGAGAGGAAAAGGACTGATGTAGCATTGAGTTCTGGTTTTTAGAACTGTTTTGACTGTGGTCTGAGATCTGATGAGGAAGAAGTTATGTTTCAGGTCACTTTGTCTTACTTCTTCTGGAATTTTCTCGGTGTTTTATCATTGCTCCTGGCTTTTCCACTGGCCTACATTTATCTTGGCTTTTGCCCTTCTGCTAGACATGTAGCAATGCTCTGGATGCCTTGTCTCCCTCACCAATCTAACCTTCCCTGAACCTTCCCTTGTATTTTATCAGATAATATTAACCATATAAATTCACCATGTTTCTATCAGGGATTTTCCAGTTTCTATCAGGGAGGTGCATCTCTAATGTAATAGGACTGTATGTCAAGCCTGATAGCTTTCTGTTCCACTCTCAAATGCATTATAGGCCAAATTCTGACTCGGGTAGAAGGACGCTTGAGTGTATGCAACTCAGGGTAACATTTAGCCTGTAGTATAACCTCACTGTCAGAGTCAACAATTTACCATGGAGTTTGTGGATAGCATGAAATTAAGAAGAATCACTATCTTAAACTGTAATAAATTCTATTGACACCCAAACAATGTATTACGCATATGCAGTCTATTATCCCAAGTCAAAAATGCACAGAGGTTTGACAGCAAACTCATGAAGGAGTGCAAAAGAAAGAGATTTCAAATAAAACTCTGCAGAAGGACAGAAAAGGTACCTAATAGCCAAAAGGTTGGTTCCCTTTAAGATTTGTTTCAAGAAAGTGCAGTTCTGGGAGCAGAAAGAGAAATTATGGGGGCATGATAAGGAAGATTAAGGAGAAAAGAATGCGAGTGATTGCAAAGGATGAAGGTTTTGTTAGGAAATGGGTGTCAGGGCTGCAGGAGATATTGGTGCAGAGTGGTCAGAGCACAAAATGAATCCATACGCTGACACACTGGCGTCGGGCAAAGACAGAAACTGATGATTTTCTACAGTGGGCTGCAGATTAAGTGCCTGAAGGAAATCAATGCTCCCAATGAGCAGGAAAGGGCTACTCCTTGGTTTAAGGAATTCCTGCTGGTAGTTTTCCCAATTCTGACCAGAAAGAACTAGTGCGACAATTTTTTTTTTCCCAGTCAACTGGCTTCATGGCTGGACACTGAGTTGGCATAAAGACTACATGAAAGAGTAGACTACAAAAGCAGATTGCACAATGAGACACAAGCTAGCTCCCACAGGAAAGTGGATTTGTGTATTTGCAGTCTCTCCATCCTGCAGACTATGATCATATGGATCATAGTCTTCAGGAATTATTTTTGTCCTTTTTTTTTTAACACAGTGTTTGCTAATCACTTTTTTCTATCTCACTTACTTATTTAAAAGTTAGCAGTCATCAACATTCCATCCTTAATCTAAAATGTGTCAACATGCTGAATCCTACTGGGATTTTACAATTTATTTTTAATGTGTAAATTGTCTTTGAGAATTAAGGGTACTGTGATGTTCATAAAAAGCATGAATGCTATCATTGGAGAAACAGAACTAAATAATAAATTAAAGCCTTTCAATAAAAACATTAATTCTTTGCATACATTTGTTTTTAAAGCTCCCTTGTTTGTGAACAATGATAAAAAATAGTCTGCACACTTTTTTGTGATAGTGAGATGAGAAAAATATAATAGGAAAGTGAAATTAAATTATATTTCATTACTGATGACAACCTGAATAAAACATGGAGAGAGCATTACCAGGCTTCAAGAACTTCTGGCACCTTGACAACAAACAGAACAAATCTATATCCACTTAAAAGCTCCCACACATTAAAGTACCCCAAAATAATCATTTCTCTTTTCTCTAGCTGCAAACCAGATGAACTGGCAGTGAACAAAAGGAAAGCATTTCCTCTTGAATTTTTCATAAAAGCCATGTTTCAAAAGCTTTTTGTATGTATCACATGTATCACATAGCCGTCGTTATTTCATTTCATACCAGGGCACCCCCTCATACTGCATCTGAAAACCTTGGGCTTCTCTCTGGAAAAAAGATCCTGTGGGCACCCAGTTTCAGTCATATGTGGACTTTATCAGCACTGATCTAGATCAGGAGTAAACACCATATGAGGACATGACGTTCATTCTGATACGTGATCTTTTGTTCGGCTCTGAGAGTAGCCACATGATGCAGTGCAGCACAGTGCCCAAGTCAGGCAGCACTTTGACCATCCATGCAACTCAAAACATTGATATGGCTGTCACTCTGCTCCCAATGAAGTTTTCTCTTTCTTCTTTTTAACAGCAAAGCACAGACAGGGAGCCCTTCTGCAGACTTTGGGGAAGACTATTGGATCATTCATAGAATCATAGAATCATAGAATCATAGAATCATAGAATCATAGGAGGATTCAGGAGGCTCAGGGGAGACCTTATTGCTGTCTACAACTACCTGAGGGGTGGTTGTGGCCAGGAGGAGGTTGCTCTCTTCTCTCAGGCAGCCAGTACCAGAACAAGAGGACACAGCCTCAAGCTGCGCCAGGGGAAATTTAGGCTTGAGGTGAGGAGAAAGTTCTTCACGGAGAGAGTCATTGGCCACTGGAATGGCCTGCCCAGGGAGGTGGTGGAGTCGCCAACTCTGGAGCTGTTCAAGGCAGGATTGGACGTGGCACTTGGTGCCATGGTCTAGCCTTGAGCTGTGTGGTGACAGGTTGGACTTGATGATCTATGAGGTCTCTTCCAACCTTGATAATACTGTGATACTGTGTGATACTGTGAAGACCACGGTAAAGCAGGTTGTCCCCCTGCATCCATCCCTTGGAGATAAACGGTGGAGGAGATGCAGCCCATCTTCTAGGGGTAAGAAAATAGAGGAAATAATGAGTAAGCCTGGGAAGAATAGACCCATGGAGATATTTGNTCTGGAGATGTTCAAGACCCGACTGGACAGGTTCCTGTGTGACTTGGTTTAGGTGATCCTGCTGTTGCAGGCGGATTGGACTAGATGATCTTTCGAGGTCCCTTCCGATCCGTAATGATTCTATGATTCTATGATTCTATGATTTTAAGATTTTTTTACATTATCTTCTCTGATTTGAATTATAATAAATTAAACTATTTTCCCCAAGTGTTTGTTGCCCATGACACTCATAACTGAGTGATCTCTCCTTGTCTTTATCTTGACTCACAAGCCTTTTATAATATTTGCTCCCTGCTGGCCATTTGAGGAAGGAGACTGATGTAGCAGCTTTTGTGAGCACCTAACACCCAGACAGGGTTAAACCACCACATCTGTTATGAACCTAAAATGCACGTCCTTTAAGTTAAAGACTTCCTTTTATTTCTGTTTACAAAACTTAGCACAATGGTAGCTTGGCCAAGTGGCAAATGAGCTGTGAACACCATGGAAAATGTGAAAAAATTGATCAAAATGAACCTACCTGAGAGATGTGGAAAACATGGTAAGGAAAACAGAACAAAACTGGAAGTGCTAATTAGCAAAGTCCATGAGATAACTGTCAATATTATATGAAAGAAGAACAACTTGGAAAGTACCGAGAAACATGACAAGAAACTATTAGTGAGATATTGCGTAAAACTAAGTGCTTAAGTAGACACTGTTCTCCATACCTCTGGGATATGACTTCCAGTGTAAGAGTGAAAAAAGCATCATTAGAAGACTTACCCAGAAGCATATGCTAAACGCTTTAGAAATAAAACAGAACTAAAAATGTGTGTGTTGGCAAAATATGTGAAATAGAGGAGAATAAGCAACAAGAGAGTGATTTCGTACATAACATAGGAGTATAAGTAACAGCATCAAACTAAGCTCCAAGTAGTATAAAATGAGGGTAATTCAAACAAATACTGTTGAATTGATGTTTTGAGGAATCACCTTCCCAGATAATGGTGAAACCATGTCAAAATTAAAAAAATCAAAGTAAACAAATGTACAACTGGGAACTTCATTACTTTGAGAGAGAAAGATGTATTTATTCCTCTACTCCATCTACTTATGTTTTATGTTTTAGCAGAAGAAACATGAAGCAAGCCTTTCTTTCCTCATGTGGCAAGAACAGGTACTACTGTAATAAACATCAGACCTCTAGCAACTGATTAGCACTTGAGATGTGTAGCCCAAAAATGGGACAGAAAATATGGATCTTAGAAGTGATTGATCTTTGAGCTATGTATGCTAGAGACTCGTCTAGGAATAATATTAGTAGATATGTGGTCTTGACCAGTTGCAGGAGAAGGATTGGTAAATAACAAATTGAGCTCCCAGGATCAAGCAAAAAAGGCATTAAGTAGTCTGGCTGGCTTTCCCAAGGTAATGCATCACAATGAGAATTTAGGAAGAGTATGAGGGGTTGAGAATTTTGTATTTTGCTTCTTTCTTCTTTCCCTTGAAAATGTGACACACAAGTCCAAGGTATCTATTCCAGAGAATTCTCTGTGTGCATTTCAAAACATATGCTTAGCATTTTCTTTGACCAAGAAAAGCCTAAATAACTGAAATGCAAAGAAACAATCATGCACCTGTTCCCATACTAGCATTTCTAATCTGATCACATTTACAATGTCATAAGCAGAAGGCACATTTAACACTGCAAACAAAGTCCCTCAACATTCTGATCCTCCCATTCCATCATTCCTGCTTCCACATGGGTTCTCTCAGGTTGCTACATAATTCGTTTGTTTTGTGGTAAAAGCCGTGTGAAGGAATTAGTTTTGTAGTGACACAGCTAGCTGTGATTTTCACCACTTGATTGCTCTGTGGTCTGGATGCCTTCCAGGAATTCTCCCATTTCCCAGATTTGCATTATATGGATTTGACCCAATTTTTGCCAATGTCAGTTTCCAGAAGAGAATAGGCAACATTGATTTCTGCTGTAATTTATTGAAGCGGTGGTAGAGACTGTGGCTTGGAAGAGATTTGTGGTCAGTGAGAACCTGTGTGGTGTCCTCCATTTGGGATTTCTCTTTGAGTTGTCTACAGAAGTTAAAGAGTCACTGGCACGATGTAAAGAACTCATGGAACAGGAAAGGCTGATTTCATCTGGCCTTTCACAACTGCTTTAATTTCAGTGTAGATGTTTAACTCCAGGTCCCATGAAACAGGACAATCACATCCTTAGTTTTGGGAATGACCATGTCTACAAGCCTGTTTCTGTGCTAAAGCGGCCACATTTAAGTTTATCATAGGTCAGCTCACACTTGATTGATAAGGTACAGATGACAAATTAATCAAATCATGTTCCCATTTTACAAGTGTTAACTAAGAAGTCAAAAATATCATCATTAAACTGCTGCTTCCCTGAGTCATGCTCCAGTCTCAGTCTTTGTCTTCATATGCTGCTATGTCTTCCTACCTTTGTGGGACAGGGAAGGATTTAAATTAGGGGATAGGTACTCATACAAGTAAAAGCCATAACATAACATAACATAACTGAAAGTTTAGGCAATTTTCTTAGAGGACTGAAAATCCCAATTTAAGTAAACCAGGAGGAACTAATTTAAGTAATTCACTGTAGGCTCTTCAGGACGTTATTTGATACCATTCACACCATGAAGGTTGTCTGTTTTGTCTAGTCTGTTGGCTGTATTAGATGGTGGAGTTTTTATGGAAGGTCATTCTTGCAATAAAGAACTTCACCTTTAGAAGCTTTTGAGAATGTCCTGGGCAAATATCCATCAGGAATAGACTAGGTAGAACTGATATTTCCACAGAACAGAGGTAGAAAATAGAGTAGTTCTGTAGATTTTTCCCATCTTGTTTCCCATTATGAACTGAACAAACTACACTTGAAAACCAGACAATTTGGCTGCCCCACAGAAAGACAAACCAGCAGAGTTTCACAGAGAGATGTTATGGCATTTAAGGACTGGAAACCAACATTTTGAGAAGAAGCAAGAGAAAAAAGAGCTTTAGGGAATGCAAAAACAAAGCCACATGAACTGGAATGTACTTGGGCCACAGTCACTGGAATGTACTTGGGCCAAAAATAGGTTTGTTTCATTCAGGTTTTTTTTCTGAAGGATGCTTCCTTATGAGTCATTTAAGACCCTTAGGAACTTAATTACTACCGGGTAAATGACAGTGGTACATGGCTAGTATTAAAGCCAACGTCACTTGTCAGTAACAAGGTAAGACAAAGCCAATCAAATATTCCCCCTCTTTAGGAACTTGTTAGTGACCCAAGACAAATGTGTTGATCCTAATTATTTTAGAAGTTAAAGTGGAAGCCATGCAAGTGCTGGCAATAGCCCTGTTGCTACCAGGCAAAGTACAAAGAGTAAAGGTGAATTTTAACAATATTTTCCCTCCCTGCCTGTCCAAGGTGATGACTTATGGATAAGACACGTATGAAACAGCTTCTGTTGCTGCTGCCTGTTGCACCTGTTCTTGTAAGAGGGGGCTTCAATGTTAAGAAGCACCTATAATAAGCATGACACACATTTCAAAAGGAAATATACCCCAAAAAATAAATCACAGGTTAAACTTTGCACCTCTACAAGCAGAACTGTTGTCTTCACAGCCTTCACTCCCCTCACACTGAGATGTTCTGTTGCTTCTTTTCTTCTTTCCACCCCCCCCCCCCCCCCCCCCCCCNATTTCCTTAGCAAAAATTCCGCTGTGGGTTCTGGCAACAGACTTGCCATGATGCTGCTTACCACAATCCCCTGTGACAGCTTAATATCTTTTTATCGACATTACTAATAAACGTGTGTTTCTCGGAATCCGCAATATGAGAATCACACACACACACACACACACACACATATATATATATTGGAGCTCATGCCGCACGCATTTGAACGCGTAGAGGCTGGTACAAATGCAGGCTGGAAGTGCTGTGAGTGAAGGACGTGACTGATGCAGAACCAACCCCAAATGAGAGTGGTGAAATAGACCTCTTGTATGCCTCAAGGCAAGTTATTTGACCCCATGTAAAACCTTTTCCTTGTTCTTTAAATCCCTCTTGCACTTTTAGGGAATTATTTTAGTTTAGTTTGCTACTTCCTGTAATATTTAAATACACAGTCCAACTGATATTAAAATCTTAGTTTTCATATGAATATCAGATAGTCAACTAAAAAACTCTTAAATATAGAAACTCTTTTTTTCATTTCTGAGACGTATTGAAGAATGCTTAATGACTTGTTTTTCCCTTACTAACGATAAATAAAGCTTTCCAAGGAAAGTTAGGTTTTATTTTTAGACTAACTCTTTTCATTTATGTATTTTAAAGTTTCTATGTTTGAATGAAGTATTTTAATATAACTTCATATACCAAACACTGACACAACCAAAACAGTTTCATAGTCAAGATAAAAAAAAAGCAGAACATTCATGTCACAAAATAAAAACTGGGCATGAAAGTAGGTCTTAAAAAATTAATTTCTGCTTTTAATTTCTGAGAATATTTTAATGGGTATTTCAATTTCTAGTAGCCAGAGTTGAATAGGTTTTAGAACTCCTTATAGAATGCAGTAGTTAAAAGGACTACTCCTTTCATGGATATTGGGAACTACTGCTTGTTTGTCCTTACTGTGATACAAGACATGCTGATGGAAATATATTTATATGCACAATAAGAGATTCTGGAAATTCTCAAACACTGATACTGAGGAGAACTTACCCATGCCAAAGGCATTTTCCAGCTGAAGGACACCACACAGTATTAGTAAAACCACATATACTGCGTTGAGTAGCCAGAGAGGTGTTTACGCTGCAAGCTAAATTAATAATGTTAACAAAACCCAGAAAATTATAACCTAATGATCAGAGTACCTGAGAATAATTTCATTTATTTTCTAATACTAATTGACAGTAGATCCATTAATCTAAGTAACTGTATTCTAATCTCAGTTTGTCCTGGCTGACAAATTTTGTGAAGAGAAAACGAATGTCTAAGTTTATGGAGAATATCTAGAGAACAACAGATATAAGCTAAGAAATGTCACTCATGCAGCTGTGTGTCTCCCTAAGCATTTCCCAAAGCAACTTCTGTGAAGCATCTCTTGCTTAACAATGTCTACTTTACAGAAAGGAGTACAGTCTAGAAAGAAAGGTCTATATATGCTTAGAGCATTATGAAACATCAAAATGGAATGGGACACTTACAAAACAGAGAGATGGATAAGCACAAGGAATGCCAGTACCAAATATTTTATCTGCTTTTATAAAGGAAAATAAATACTTTTTCAAGGATGAATGCAGTGTTTAGTCCTTCATTGAAATATAAAATCAGGTGCTCCAGTTTCATTTAAAGATGTCAAAAACAATATAAGTTTTTCAAATTCCTAAGTAAAAAAGTTCGGAAAGCAGAACTTGTCAGCTCAGATCTGTTTCCCACACCTCTGCCACCCTTTCAAGCTCACGCTAAAGATGAAGTCATCATTGTTTCTTTGAAATTGAGTCTACAGGAAATGCAAGTTAAACAAGCACTAGTAAATCACATGATGAAAGGACTGAATATAAACAGTATATTGTTTTGAAGTTGTTTTTTTCTTACTGAAAAACATTTCTCCCATAAACAGTAACTCAAGTCCAAAACTGTTTTCACAACAGAAAGGTCTTCAGAAACATGTAGAAATGAAGAATATGCCACTTCTAAGATTTATACATAAATTTGCCTGGAATCACTGATACTATCAAGCAGCTATAATTAGAAAGGTGTCTAATGCAGAAACATCTTAAAAATCCAGTTTTCAAGCAATGAGATCCAAGAGAAAGGAACAAAAACTGTTGGCCTTGATTTGTTCTTCATTGACATTCACTTCTGTTTCTCTTTATTTAAGCTCCTAAATAATAGAACAACACACATTATACTCCTTACATACCCAGTTCATGTGTAATTGTCTCTTTCATGGGATATTTAAAGCAGTTTTACCTGTTAGAACTAACACCCCAGACACAGGTATATCCAGGGCTGAAATGCATCTCCTCAAAGCAGCTCCTTGATGTCCTATAGAACAGAACCATTCTCCTCTGGCATATAATCAACTCACACAATGTGCCACCTTTCCCCTCTCTTGCTGCAGAGAACTGGAAAACTCCCAAAAATATTTCCTACATATTTGACTCTTTCTGCTCTTTTCTAAGATCCTTGGAAGACTGGTCTCAATTTTTACCACCAGTGGCCTCCCATCAATATCATGTTAATTCTTGTGACTTGCCTATGTCCTCACACCTGGATGACCTCAAGCTGAAACCACAGACAGCTGAAAGCAGAGTATTTGATTTATCTTCATTTCTTGCCTTACATGTTTTTTAAATCACAGACTTTTAAGTGCCTTGTTGTAGCGGGTTGAAACTCAAAGTGCTTTTCTCCCGGGTTTTCGGCACCAATTTTGTGGTGGGTTCAGGACCACAATTCAATATCAAAGAAAGGAAAGCAAAGCAGTGAGGTCTCAATGGCATCTTGGATAAAATTCACCAGACAATCGATGGCTTAGGGAAACTCCAGAAAGGTTTATTAACAGTAACTATACACAGAAAAGGTTATGCAAGACGGTGCATACAAACTGGAAACTCTGTCATTAATGCCCTCACAGAACCTGAAAAAATAGAATGGGAAACCACTCCAGTTTGGGCCTTGGATCTTCTTCTAATTTAGAGATCTGGGAAGGAGAGCATGTCAGTCCAGGATGGCCTGAGTTTCTCAGCGCCCACAATCTGCATCCCTCGGTGCAGCAGACATGCATCCTCAATGCTGTCGGGATGGCCTGAGTCTCTCAGTGCCCACATCTGCATCCCTCGGTGCAGCCGCATGCATTTCAGCGTGGCTTCTCCANGAGTGCCGCTTCTCGCACCAGCGGCAAGTTGCGGCCGGGGTCGCTTCCAGACCCCGCGGTGGCAGGTGCCAGCCGGCGGTGGGGTCAGTCCGGGGCCGGAGCTGGTTCGGAAGCCATGGCAGGTTGTGGCTGCTTCAGGAGCCACTGTCCACCTGGAGCCGCTCCCGGGGCGGTGGGGGGGCGGTCTCTTCAGGGCCACAGCTCGCGAAAAGAGGGGCGAAACAAAGTCCCTGCCCCGGTTTCATAGGCTCCCCCTAGCCTGCCTTTCAGGGGCAGGTCACAGGACAGACACTTCTGGGGAAGGGTCCTGTGACCTGTGCAACCGGTGACAGGTCCCCCAGAACACAACACAACTTTTCTTCCTTATGAAAGCACTTCTACAAGTTCTAGCAGTTCTCAAACTGCAACACTTGTTTAGACAGTAAGATCAGGACTGCAGAGCTTGAACTTCTTTAAAAAGGATGAAGCTGAAAAACTATTGCAGTATAAACGTGGTTAGAGTCTCTGAGTATCACTGTGTTATGAATATTAAATAACAGAGATAATAACCTCGGTTTTGCCAATTTCTGTTCTGCTTCATTCAGCCAATGCAGAGTGTATTGAGATCTCCATCCATCCATGAAACCCTGGAATGTCTTGCTGGCTGGTGCTATTATTAACAAATGAAAAGTATTGGAAAGTGCAACTCTTGCTGAAGAAGTTTCTATAAAAAATTACACTGTGCAAAATTGTGACTTGTTGGTCGAAGGATCACAGCTTCTCCTCATGTCTCTCTGTCCTACTGTCAGCCTAATGGTTCCCTTTCTTTTACAAGCAATAATTTATGAATCTAGTAGCCAGTTCCAATCTTTCTGGCCATAGGAAAGTTACAAAGAAATTACCAAGACATACCTATTCTTGCATGACCAGCCTTTTTTTTTTTATGAACAGCACATCCACATGAAAGGTAAGGTTCAGTTACCACCTCACCAAGGCAGTACATGTAGGGCAAGCTAGTAGCTTTCCTTCTTGTTTGGTCTGTCTTGACAAGTATTTGTGTGTAAGGTAGCCAACCTGCCTATGGACTACTGAGAATCCACTTCATTACGTTAACTCTTACTCAGAGAGCATCAGGTCACTACTGGACAGGCATGACAAAGCTGTGAAGAGGGAATTACATCAAAGGTATATGAGACAGGACAACCCATTTTACAGTAGTGATAGGACAAAGGGTAATGGTTTTAAATGGTTAGATTTAGATTAGATATAACAAGTACATTTTAACTGTGTAGATGGAGAGACACGGGAACAGGTTGCCAAGACATGATGTGGTTGCCCCCTCCCTAGAAGTGTTCAAGACTAGGTTGGATGAGGCTTGAACAACTTGGTCTAGAGGAAGTTGTCTTTGCCTATGGCAGGGATTTGGAACTATACGATCTTTAAGGTCGCTTTCAACTCAAACTATAGTATGAATATTTTGCTATGATTCAATGATTTGATGATTCAATGATTCAGTGATTCTGTTATTCTATGACTCATTTAATCTTCAAAGCATCATATAAACTGTTAGATGAAACCACTTCTGTTTTGTATTAGCGCCTCAAGCACCTGTATTTTACAGAGAAGCTATGCTCAGCATGTGCGTCAGCACTCACTCTGCTGACTTGGCACTTTCTGGATCCCCCCAGATCTATAAGTGCAGTTCTTATTCATCAGTTGTGGACACAAATAGTTGTACGCAGCAGAGCTCAGCCTTCACAGGAAAAAAGAAACACCTTTGTTATTGCATTGCTTTGGTCTGAAAGCTTGTTAGATAAGCCTGCTCTGAAGTCAAGAGAAAACTAACAATACCTAGAAGTGTGATGTTCTCTTCTGGCTAGACAAAGTAAATTTCACCCTTTGTGCAAGGCCTCAAATAAACCGCTGTGTAGACAACTGTCATCATTGTCTTTCTGTGGGCTTGGTAGAATTGGGTTAATTGTTGGACTCAATGATCTTAAAGGTATTTTCCAACTGTGGTGGGTTCAAGACCACAATTAAAGACAAAGGAAAAGAAAACAAAGCAGTTAGGTCTCAGTGAGATCTTGGATAGAAATTGCCAGACAATGGATAGCTTAGAGCAAATGGAAAAGGGTTTATTAACTCTATAACTGTATACAGAAAGAAGAAAAGGTAAAGCAAGTTAGTGCACACAAACCAGAAACTCTGCCACAAATGCCATTACATATTCTGAACAAAATACAATGGGAGATCACTATCATATCTGTCCATGGTTCTGGGGAAAGAACATGTCGGTCAAGTAGAGACAGGTACCACCACCCTCCCTGTTATTCATGAATCACCACTATTATAGAGTCACAGAATCATAGAATCATTACGGATTGGAAGGGACCTCGAAAGATCATCTAGTCCAATCTGCCTGCAACAGCAGGATCACCAAAAGCAGTCACAAAGGAACACATCCAGGCGGGCCTTGAACATCTCCAGTGAAGGAGGTTCCACAACCCCCCTGGGCAGCCTGTTCCAGTGCTCCGTCACCCTCACCGTGAAGAAGTTCCTTCTCAGGTTGATGTGGAACCTCCTATGTTCCAGCTTACAACCATTGCCCCTCGTCCTATCACTACATGACACCGAGAAAAGCCCAGCTCCATCCTCCTGACACCCACCCCTCAAATATTTGTAGACATTAATGAGGTCATCCCTCAGTCTCCTCTTCCCCAAGCTAAAGAGACCCAGCTCCCTCAACCTCTCCTCATAAGGGAGGTGTTTCACCTCTTTTATCATCTTNGTCTCTGACTTTTACACTGTAGCCAGTTTACAATCCACCTCACTACCCGAAAATCTAGACCACACTGCCTCAGTTTGGGTGTGAGGATGCTGTGAGAGACTGTGTCAAAAGGGTTATCTGCCAGACACCGGTACCCTCGGCTGTCCAGACCAGCCAGTTCTTCCATTCTTCAGTGCAATCTCCAGCAAAATGCTGACTGAGCAGGCCTGATTCCTCAGCACCCGGAATTGCATCCCTCGATACATGAGACATGCTTTCAAAAAGGACACAGCCTGTGTCTTCCATGCCCAAGGTTTAAGGATTCACAAGTCCTTCTGCTTTCTTCAGCTAACCACGAAGGAATTCTCAGATGCCTCTCTTAAGGCTCCTTCTCTCCCCAGGACTGAAGCATCCCCAGCTTTTCTCAGGGCAGAAATGACAAACAGTCTCTCTTCCTGCTGATCAGTGTTTTCTAAGACAGCAGCAACAGCCGCATGGCCCCGGCCACATGCAGGATTCAAGATGGAGACTGACAGTATGGCCACATCAGCAGGGGCACCTCCTGTTCTGCAAACTTGGCCAAGAGGGTTCCATGACCTTTATGTCTCCCATTTACTCCTGCCTCAGCTACAGGGGGAAATGGAAGAATCATTCATAGGATAGGTACGGACACTTCAAGATGCCAGTATTTATTCTTTTGCCTCCTCTTTCATTTGTAGTTTCAATAACTTGGCTTGTCAATTGTTTCAATAAGCTCTGGAAGGATGCATCTGAGCCAGTGTGGCATCTTCACTGTGCAGCAAATTCATTGCTTGAAAATATTCATAGGATGTTAGGGGTTGGAAGGGACCCAAG
>VXBP01000601.1:0-12713 GCA_013400115.1 Rhinopomastus cyanomelas
TGCCCCTATACTCGGCCCTTGTGAGACTGCACCTCGAGCACGGTGTCCACTTTTGGTCATCACAGTACAGGAGGGACATTGAGGTGCTGGAACAAGTTCAAAGAAGGGCAACCAAGCTGTTGAAGGGGCTGGAGGACATGCCCTATGAGGAGAGGCTGAGGGAGCTGGGGTTGTTTAGTCTGGAGAAGACTGAGAGGGGACCTTNAGTCTGGAGAAGACTGAGAGGGGACCTTCTTGCCCTCTACAACTACCTTCAAGGAGGTTGTAGCAAGGCTGGTGTTGGTCTCTTCTCTCAAACTGGTGATGATAGGACGAGGGGAAACGGCCTGAAGTTGCATCAGGGAAGGTTTAGACTGGATGTTAGGAAGAAGTTCTTTACTGAAAGGGTGTCCAGGAGCTGGAATGGATTGCCCAGGGAAGTGGTGATGTCACCGACCCTGGAGGTGTTTAAGGAACGGGTGGATACGGCACTTAGGGATATGGTCTAGAGGTTAGACACTAGGAGAAAAGGTTGGACTTGATGACCCTAGAGGTCATCCAGCCATGATGATTCTATGATTCTATGACTAGTCCGTAGAACAGAGTCCATATGACTGCAGTCAGTGTAAGGGATTTGTAGGAGGCTAGGATGCTGATTTATCCACAGCATCATCTTGGGGTATGAAGGAAGGACACCATGTTCTCCTTGAGCTTCTCCCCTGTGCAGGTGCACTCCAGCTTCACATGAGGTGTTCTTGGCAGGCACACAGAAGGCTATTCACCAACTCTCTCACCACCCAGCTTCTGTCTGCCAGATCCTCTATTAGCCATTGGATGCACCTTGAAAAACCACTCTCATACACACGAGAACTTTGCTTTCTTTCTCTTCCTGCCCCTGCCTTTGGCCTCACAATGACTCAGCATCTTTGAGCAGCCCCCAGGCAGCCAAAGCCCCAAGAACCCTAAAGGCCTAACCCAACCAGCAAGACAGGACTCCCATGGATTCCTTTCCCAAGCAGACAGAACCTCCTCCAAACCATGTGTCCCATGGGTGTGTTGATCTTTCCATGAGATCCCATCTGGACAGATGGAGTTTGATCCTTTGGTGCTAGCATCTGTGCTTGTAATTCTGGGTGACCTCTCAGTGCCTTCCTGACACTGCTTGTGTGGATGATGCTGGTGGAGTCTGGACTGGTGATGGTATGGGGCCTGCCATGACAAGGTCTCTGCTCCTGCTGGGCTGCTGGAAGAGAACATAGATCTCAAGGAGACTTTTTGGATGCGCCTTCCTGGAAGTGGTTGGGTGGGGCTCAAAACCACCTGGTTTGATAAGAGTTGTCTCTGCTCATGGTAGGGGGTTGAAACTAGATGATATCTGAGGTCCCTTCCAACCTAAGTCATTCTGTGATTTTCTGATTCTGTAATCCTAGACACTCAATTGTACTAGGCAGATTTTTGAACAAAGTAAAATAGTTCTTTGAGTTTAGTGAACAGTGACTAGATAGAAATAAGCAGGCTATAGTTTTATTCAACAACATACTCAAGCATGTAAGTCAACACAGGCTTCTACCTAATGTACCAGCAAACATTCCTGAACTTAGGGCTGAACTTTGAGTTGAGGGACACTGCACATGGTAGGTCTGAAACTTACAGCCTTCCTGCAGTAATGGGAGTTGAATTTGCAGAGCAAAGGCAGGACTTGGCTCTCTAACCGTTAGTACATGTGCAGTGGTTTTGCTGCAGAGATGTGTTGCACCGTAGTCATTGTAATCCTTGAAGAACTGCTTATGGACAGTTAGACACCAGAGTAAACAACATACATTCATCTGCGAAGCACTAATGAAACTAATACTTCTTTTAAAATGTGTGCCTGGATAACAATAAATAGGGTAGCTCCAATAAAAATCTATTAGCTGCTTCTCGAGAAGCTGTTTAAATGCTCTGAGCTGTATTGATAAACAATGGCTTTAATTTCTCTGATTTACAAATGCTGGGCAAAAAAATGTAGATTACAGGGTGCAGAAGAAGCTATGCTAATTCATGTAAGCTCTCCAGATAATTTGGATTGTGTGACAAAACACTTCTAACTGGATCACAGCTCTACTCAATACTCTTTTTGTATTGAGTTCTGCACTATGATTGTTTTACATCATGTGCATGTGGCATGTGCACTCTGAAGTCTGTGTTCATAAGGTCTCCTACTTGAACTCTACAAAATTTGATAAGACCTGATGTAAACCATAGTCCTTCCATACACAGGAAGACATTCAGCTGCCCAGTCATTAAACATGGAGAAGCTCTAGAGCTTGCAGATCACAACTCTGCTGCCAAATTTAGCCAAATGTCATCATCAGGCTTAAAAATTATTTGGGAGACAAAGGGAAAGCTTCAAGACTTACTGAGGTACCCACTTGTGCATAACTTTCTAATCTTCATTTCCTCAGGAAACCAGAGTACAGAAGCACACCTGTAATATCAATGATTACCAAAGAAGGATTTCCAAAATTTGCCTAACCTTTTCTCAGTTTAGTGTAGTTGCTGTGAGTCTGAGGACAATCTCAGCTGAGGATGTACCCTTACCTGAACTCTTTTACCTCCTAAATGACAATAGCAGTCAAATGGTGGAGCACTCAACCAAGTAGAACTAGATGGCAAATATAGTGCTTAATCTGGCAATTTTAATCTTCTCTTTTCTTTAAATGTATTTCATTTTTATTCCTTCTCCTACTATTTTTCATAAGGGCTAAAGAAAGGCTAGTGACTGTATCCCAAGTAGTGTGTAATTAACATCACTGCCATTATAAGACTGCAATGCTCATGCACTGTGGGCTGCTTGGTATAAGGACCATGAGCATGCAGGCATTTTCCAACACATCCGTGTCAATCAAACAATAATGAAACTGTAAACCTGGGAATAAAAAAGACCAGCAAGGTCAGAACCAGAACAGCTCTGTCTATGAAGATGTCCTCTATAGAGGCAACCCGGTGGCTTTTTTCAGCCAACGTGTATTCTGAGCAGACTTTTTGGGCTTTGCCAGAGAAGAGATAGAAACAGGGCAGAGTTAGAGGCAGAAACACTTGAAGAATTGTAAAACAAATACTGGTGCGCTCTGTTGGCTGATTCAAGCCTAGCTGAATTCAAATTGTGACTTTATGTTGATAACAATAAGCTGTGGGTCCAGTCCACTTGGAAATATTCATGAGAGCTAAGCTTTGTCTGACCTCTGACCATCCCAAGTCCTCAGCAGCTCTGGAGTGGGCACAAGTAACAACAGAGCAAGACTGAAATTCAGAAGAGCTACCCTGGGCTTTGATGGCTCTTAAGAGTGCATTTAACTCCACCTTTTAATACTGCTATTTTCATCTGGTTTCTGTTAGCTGAGGATCTCAAGTTTCATGCAATTGGTCTGCTGGAAACAGATAAGC
Source organism: Rhinopomastus cyanomelas (assembly GCA_013400115.1). Classification (NCBI taxonomy): domain Eukaryota; kingdom Metazoa; phylum Chordata; class Aves; order Bucerotiformes; family Rhinopomastidae; genus Rhinopomastus; species Rhinopomastus cyanomelas. The sequence goes on from VXBP01000601.1 coordinate 3,406, forward strand.
AGTAAGATGTTTGTGGAATGAACTTCTGATTAAAGCTCCCAAATAATCCTGTTGTGGAGACAGGGTGGAAAAAGGAAAAGGGATAAATAAGGAAGTGGAAGGTATTAGAAAGATGCAATTTCAATTGTTTTCACTGTAGAGCTTTAGATGATAAAATCCAGAGACCTCAACCATGAGGTAATTTTTCCCAGCATCCTGCTTTCTAAAAATACTGGTAGTTATCTTTTTACTCCACCTAATTAAAAAGGCTGATGTCAGAGCTTTCAGTTCTGTCAACAGCTACTCTGCATCCATTTAACTTTCTTTCCTACCTGTGACAGCAGATGCCATGTGTCTGTGCAAAGTAGTCAAAGGGCTGCACTGCCATAATTCCCTTGGGTGTATCAGTGAGGGGTACAAGGAAGTAACTCTGCAATCACGTCATCAGGCATAGAAAAGAAAAAAAATGGAAGAGAAACTCTGACCAAAAGCAAAACTTGTTCATTCACATCTGTTTGTTTACATTGTGAAGCAACGAGAGTATGCTCAAGGGTACAAAGTCTGAAAAAAGGGTGCAGATAGTATCAATAAATGGTTCATCAAGTTTAGGGATTGTGGAATAGGTCAGAGGTCTCCGGGGATGCCATTGTTCTCAATGTGCATCAGTTTCTACAGTGTGGATATTAACATATGATGGCCATGTGGCAGACACTTTGCTTTATGAATTACTATGCATTCACTAAAGTTTCTCCCAGGATATCTTTTGTAGAACATAAGTGTTCTCATCAAAATACAGTTCTGAAGAACTGGCTCAGAAACAAGGTGTAACTGCTAGACACCCTGTATGGCTTAGTATGAGGTGTTAGTAGGACATTGTGGTGAAAACTTAAATGGAACCTTACAAATAAATAGCGAAAGGTTTATATCTGGAACATGTTGCCTCCAAATTTCACTCATAACTCTCGGAATTTGCTTGTACATAAATTCCAGGGATGGCTAATTTAGTTTCATTTCACACACTCCATGATACATTTCTCTGTGTTCTCCTTTCTATAATAACAGGAAATTCTGGTGGATCTATGCCTAGAAAATAGAGAAACATCAGCAAAATATTTATCTTCCTGAAGATTTTGGAGAGGGGCTATGCTTAGCAGAAATAATAAATATTTGATCAGAAATATATCAACAGTATTCCCTTCCCATTTTGCAAACCACCCTTCATGTATGGCTTTGTACTGATTTGTAATTAAAAATCTAAAAAAAAGCACATGTCATTACAGTTATTTTGCATGGTCTTTGGCTAGCAAGGGATCTTCTTGCTTTTAAAATAAATCATATTCTAAAAAGAAAATGGCTATTGTACTGGCTTGAGGCAAGTTTCCAATGGCAAATTTTGCCATGCAGCATTTGAATCATCATTTCCAGAAACTCAAAGTCATCATAGTTAACATCAGACCTCTTGCCAGAGTGACATTCTGGCTCATGGAACAGGCCATACACAAATTGCAGAGCTGAGGGATAGTAATGAATTCTAGAAAAATCAAACTAAAACTAAAGATGGTACCTTTTAGCCACTGAACTTCTCTTTGTTCTTAGTTCATTTTTTCTCTTTATCCACGTGGTAGCATGGCAGCAGGTTGACCAATGTAATCAGGCAGGCTTTAGACTGATGAACGTGGGAGGTGGGGATCAAAAGAGAAGTTCTTATATTCAGCTGGGATTCCAGCTGGATCAATCAGAGATGGAGCCAGGCTCCTCTCAATATCATCTAGTGATAGGACATGGGGCAATGAGTGTAAGTTGGAACATAGGAGGTTCCACACCAACCTGAGAAGGAACTTCTTCACAGTGAGGGTGGCAAAGCACTGGAACGGGCTGCCCAGGGGGATTGTGGAGTCTCCTTCTCTGGAGACATTTAAAACCTGCCTGGATATGTTCCTGTGTGACTTTGTCTAGGTGATCCTGCTGTGTCAGGAGGATTGGACTAGATGATCTTTCAAGGTCCCTTACAATCTCTAATGATTCTATGATTCTGGTGGATGACCAGCAATGTGCCCTTGTGGCCAAGAAGGCCAATGGCATCCTGAGGTGGATCAGAAAGAGGATGCTTAATAGACAGGTGCTTCTCCCCCTGTACTCTGCCTTGGTGAGACCGCATCTATATTAGTGTGTCCAGGTCTGGGCCTCTCAGTTCCAGAATGACAGAGAACTGCTTGACAGAGTCCATTGCAAAGCCACAAAGATGATAAAGGGAGAAGAACACCTCTCAGTCCCTCAGAAAGACTGAGGGAGCTGGGTCTCTTCAGCATGGAGAAGGGGAGAATGAGAGGTGACCTCATTCATCTTTATAAATACATAAAGAGTGAGTGTCAGGCTCTTCTCAGTGTCATCTAATGATAGGACAAGGGGCAATGAGAGCAAGCTGGAGTGTAGGACTCACAAACATAACAAAAATCTTGTTTACTTTGAGGGTGACACAGCACTGGAACAGGGTGCACATAGAGTTTGTGGAGTCTTCCTTTCTGGAGACACTGGAAACCCACCTGGACATGGTCTGTGTAACCTACTGTAGGTGATCCTGTTCTGGGGTTGGACTGGATGATCCTTTGAGGTCCCTTCCAAGCCCTTACTTTCTGTGATTCTGCAATTCTGTGTAACGCTCCCACAAACTTAGTTTGAGGTGGATATTTAGCTGTAATATTGTCAGTGCTTGAATGTCATCTATACAGCTGCAAAGCCAAAAGTGATCCACTGGTCTTACATGCAGCCCATGGGTATAACTAGCAATTAGTTGAAATCTAGAAGACAGCTGCAAACTTAAGATTTCATACCCTATTGTCTTGCCCCTTAAATCACTTGGGAAGTTTTCCTACATGCCATATTCCAACGTGATTGCACTCCTCCCCAGAAATAATATTTATCTCACAGAAAATAGGATTCAATGGATCTTTCTGCCCATCTCTCTAAAATTGCTTCTTCTGGACTCCTTTACAAAGACTGGAGGAGGAATGCCTCATCCAAAGTACAAACTCTGCTGTCCTTCACAGGTGGTCAGCCTGTAGGGCTCTCCAGTTGTTTCTCCATTTGTGAAAGAGCTCATGCAGGGAGATGCTAGTTCTCCTTTTCATTTGAGAAGGAGTCAATACCAGCATCATTAGCACAACAAATGTGTTTTCTTACAGCACGAGAAACAAATGTGGTATCAAATAACCTTCATTTGAACAGTGTCTGCTCTAACCACTGTAAGCATCTCATCATATTTGTAGTCTGAGAAAAAAAGGCTTCAGAAAGCTTTTGGAGTCATTAGAACTGAAGTGTAAATTATAAGTCAGTACATGTCAAAATAATAATTGTAAGCAATGCTCTTCTGAATCCCCTTATGCCTATTTACACTGACTTGTGATGTGCTAACTCAAATTATTAGAGTCAGGGCCTGCCCGCAGTGACAGACACCTTGGAAAAGCACCTTTGTGAACACAAGGCTTCCTGAGGCCACTTGATCAAGTGGGAAGGAGAAATTTTAGAACAGGAATCTCCAAGTGCTGAATTTTCTGTTTGTTCAGAGAAAATTATAAAAGAAATGGAAACAAATTCTCCAAATGACACAACGACTGCAAACTGACCAATGACTCAGTTTCATTGCTGAGCAAGAGCCAAGAAACAACGTGCATCCCTAGCACTGAAAGAATTTTCTTTGAAGTTCCATATTCTAAAGTCTTAGTCCTTTACTGAATAAAAGTTATGTGCTATGCTACTGTGTCAGTAAAAATATCTGTTGCCAGTGAATTGATTGAAATAATTGGCTGTGTGAATTTTTTATTTCTAGTTAAAATTCTGTGAAAGCAAAGAAAACTTTATTTAAAATAGTCTGCAGGACCATTTTATAATGTGCAGGCCTTCCTAGATGTAATGGTTTGTGAATTTTGGTGATGTTTGTCTTGGAAACTGCAAGCCAAAATTGCCAGCTTAATCTATGCATCTGTACAAATAGAGAGGCTTTGGGCTGGCAGAAGGGGTTTAGAGTTTGGATTTTGAGTTTCCAGCTCCTGTTCTGCTCCTTGGACACCATCTTGGCTTTCATCCAAAACCCAGTCAGCAATCTTGATTTCCAGGGTGGTTTTTTTTTTGTGTATAAATACATAAAGCAAAAATCTCAAAGGAGAACATTTCAGACAACTGTAAAGCTGTGCAGAGAAAGAGTTTCTACTTCAGTGGGACAAATCTCCCAAACTATCAGTAGCTCGCCACTGTGTGGGCCATTGCTGTTTTCCTTTAAGAGCATTGCTGCAGGCATGCAGACTTCTCATTCAAACTTTCACAGACTCTGTGTTGCATATCTCTGTGCATCAATGAGAGTTGACATCAGCACAAGAGTACAACTGACATTCTGCCTTCTTATTGCAGAGGGCCCAAGCAGATGTAGGCTCCACTTGAAAGATGGATCAGAAAGGATCTCATGGGTTTGAATGGTCTTTATGTGCTGCCCTCTTTGGATTTTCTCTGGGGAGCTGCAGAACTAAGTAAATCACAACTGAGTGACAGAGATAGAAGTCCTGTCAGTTTGGACAAACAGGACTATGACTGAAGAGCTGTGCTGTGTCTTTCCTGCTTTACAGTGCAAGCACTGTTTGTTTGCACTTCAGTGAGGCTACAGACACACAGACAGCCTCCAACAAATGAAGATAATACACATAAAGGCCACAAGTTGGACTTTTCAAGGGGCCAGAGACAAAAATTTCCAGATCAATAAGATCCAGACAGGTTGCCAAGCGAGTGCTACTCAGCGAAGAGCAAAAAAAAAAAAAGTCAGTCTGCCTTCCATCACACTACACCCATTGGAAGACTGCTGCCATTTTCAATTGTTAATTGAAAATCGCTATGCTGCCTTCACTTCAAAATCTGTTGCAGTCCAAATTAACTTTCCTGTGTACATGTGGATTTGGGCACCTCTAAAAAAAGGCTGAAAACCGGGGTATTTCAGAGCAGGTTTTTCTGAGTGTTCAGAAGCATTTTGCAATGTAACCAGCTCAATGCAGGCTCAAAACAGGCACAGACAATACAGCAAATGAAGGGATCATTCCGATATACTGAGTTGCCTGTAGCAGTCTGAAAACTACTGACTGCCAAAGAAATGAACCTAAAATTGCAACACTTATTATTTTGTTATTATATCTCAAATGCTGGAAAAATTATGGGCCTCAGGCAGAGTCCCTTGGTGAGAATCAAGTTTAAACTTCAGTTAACACCGTTCAGGCCATGTGAAAAACAAGATGAAATATGGCTTGCAAAACTACCACACGGTGTCCCGTAATTACTGACTCAGAGTACTCACAAATAAGCAGCAGTTGGCCTTTTGGGAATACTACTAGAATATCTACTGCAAGTGAACAAGGTGTCAAGGATTGAAACCCCTGACTGCCATTTTATACCAATTAATTTAGCTAAAGTGTTAGCGAGCAGGAATAGAAGCAATACAGGGAGGGCTTCAAAAAAAACCACTTATGAATTCCAGGTAAAAAGAGTAAACTTACTCCACTTGGATGACAATGCAAGAAGACTTTTAAATTGCTTCACACAAAAAAACCCTGCGTACAAAAAAACCACCCTCACGAACAAAGACATACAGGGATTCATAACATTGTTTTTAGATAATCCAGATAAAATCTTATTGACAAAACCCTAAAAATGAAAAAGATACTTGCTACAGTTCCTGTTTTTATAGAACCATGATGTCCCTGAAGCTCTAATTCACATCTCTCAGCATTAAAAGGCATTTTAAAGTACAGCTTTTTCTTCCAGATTCTTTCCTTCTAAATCACAGTATCACAGAACATTAGGAACTGGAAGGGACCTCAAACGATCATGTAGTCTAATCCTCCTGCCAGAGCAGGACCACCTAGATCAAGTCGCATAGGAACATTTCCAGGCAGGTTTTAAACTTTTCCAGAGAAGGAGATTCCACAACTCCCCATGGCAGTCTAAATGCTGATTTCTGTGTCCCTGACCAAGGAGAAAACTCCCACTTTAGCAAACCGTGGCAATCCGTATGAAGCTTTGTTTCTGCTGATCTCTGAGGTTTCCAGGGCAAGATGGCTGCCAAGTCCAGCTCAGCAACATTGTGTGTCCATAACACAGCCGAGAAGAAACTCAAGATGGAGTATGATAGAAGAAGAGGGAGAGGGAATGGGAGGCAGAAACTCTAAACCAGAGCTCCAAACCCCCTCTATTTGCAGAAATCACATACATTAAGCTTACGATGTTTGGTTACTGTTTTCAAAACCATAACACAAGGCAACAGATGCCCATGAAGATAAGTATTATCTGGAAATAATTGGTATTCCTACAGCTGTATGATAAACAGCAAATTATTCTGAACGTTGCACAGCTAAGGATCTGCAAAATGGACAAAACTGAGAACCAACTTTAACTAACTAGGAGGATATGCAATGTAATGTAATTGCTGACTTCATATATCTGAGTTAGCAGAAGCCATTCACAAGGCCCAAAATCCCATTTCATTGTATAAAAAACCAGTGTTTTCTCAAAAAACTTGTATGCACATTTGCTGTTGACCACCAGAGATGACAGACTACTGCTGATAGCAAATGCAATTGTGTTAAACTTAGTAACCTGAACTTAACGCTAACTTAAATGTTTGTGACCTTATTCAACGCTGTCAGCAGTAGCTACTCACATGATTTTATTTGAATTAATGTAATTTGGGATGCTTTTTTTAAATATCATGGTGGCTCCTACAGTGACGCAACTCCATGGGAATGCCAACACAGCTTTGTTTTGGTTTTTTTTAATGTAGCAGTAAATGTGTTGCAGGTGTTGAGACACTGTGGTGAAAAGATCGCACAGAAGTTATCAAACCAAGAAGTAAACCTAAAAGGACATGGACTACAGTCTGGAGGCTCTCCTATTTCTTTAAAGATACTATTGATATTTTTAAAACCTAATAATTCATCAACAAATCAGATAAGCGTTGCCATGTCTTCATGTCACAAACTGTAAATGTCTGCAGGTTGCAAAGTGAAGGAATGCGCTGCTCCTCTTTCATATCAGATATACAAACTCCTAAGTAGGCTTGAAAAAATTACTTGCCCCTGGGAAAAAGAGAAATCTAAAAACAGTGCCATACTGACAGTTACAGCAGTTTTGCTTTACTAATAAAAACCAATCCAAAACTTAAAACCAAAACATGACAAGGGCGTGGTGGACATTTTCACAGAAATACAGGATAAATTAAACACTACCAGTTTTATATGTCACTTGATCTACGGAAGGCCATGCTCAGGTAAGTCCTTAATCACGTTACAGTATGGCATGGCACTTCAAGCTCAGTACACCTCTCAGCTGCATAGAGTATTCTGAGAAAAGCAGCCAGGGGTAAGTCTCAACCTGCAGCTGTTGCTGAAGCAAGAAGTTGCCTCTTTAGTACTATTGCAGAAAGAAGAATATGCTAAAATTGCTTTCCAAATTGATGGGGAATATATTAAAATTAATTTGCAGATTAAGAAGCAATCTACTTCATCTGCAATGAAGTGCTTTATCCATTAATAACATTGTACTACTACAGTTCAGTGTCAACTATTTTCCACTGTTTTTAGACCTGAGCAGGCATCCTGAGACCCTCATATGGAATAAAGAGTGGGCCATCTGGAAGAAGTCCAGAGGCAAGAGACAAAAATTACTCAAATTCAGGAAAATATGATTTGAGGAAAGGGGGATGGGATACTATTTTTTAGAAGTTAAAAATACACTGAATGATACTTCAATTTCCAAAACCTTGACATGAAAAGGAATGGAGCACTCTGTTCTCTGAATCTGTAGAATATGGGACAAGCAATTATGGCCCTAAGAGGTAGCAAGTTGGACAATAGTTTTGCAGCAATGCAAGAGTTTCTTGGAGGCGTGATGAGGACCCAGCCCCACCACCACAGCCTTTTCAAATTACTTAGAAGAACATGTTATCTTTGAATAAAATGATGAGTGACACAGCCCTTTAATACTTAGTCCAGGTGTATTTTACATGCATCACAGTCAAATAATAGCAGAAGTACTCACTAACTCGCTGCACCAAACCACTCAGTTATACTGCAGATTCTCTGTACTATTTCCAGTGCCAGAAAAAGGAGACTAAGTTCCTGCCGAAACACATCAAATTGGTGAAGTTCGATGTATCCTGTTGCGAAGATCCATTCTACCTTTCTTAAAGCTTGCAAATGCAGGTTTCACGCAGTGCCAGGGAAGGAGAGAAATGCGAAATTATGGTAGTACAACTTCCAAGAAAGACCTATATCCAGATTTCTTCCGTGAGGGCTCAGTAGATCTAGCAGTTGCAATTGCCCTGCCTGTTTACCAGGGGAGACCTCCACCCATGTTCAGTGTCTACATATACTTTTTCCCACGATCATTCCTCCTTCATTATACAGCTAGAGAGCTAGAAAACAGACAATAACTGCTTGTCTTTTTTTGCACAGGATTGTCACACACTCCACAAGCAACGAAGTGAGTGCTGCTGACCACTCATTAACCTGCTATGCAGCATGCAAATGTCTTTTCCAACGTAGGTGATTTTGTGCATGCATGTGTAGGTGTGCCTTCTCTCTTGAAATTCTCATCTTCTAGCAGCATTACCCTTGCTCAGGCTCTTAACAGCAGTGCCTCCACTTTTCCTCTGCCCACTTCGAATATCAAAGGTCTGCCTAATAAAGATCAATGCAGAATTAACTGCGTGCCCTGTCATTTCCAGCCAATGACATGAGCAAGTATTTCATACCTCAGGCCTGACTTACTTTACAAATAATTACACCTAGCTATGAAAACTGTCTGTGGTCAGTACACTAAAACTGCTGCACAGTTGGCAGTGTATTACTCTAAAGCACTCATTACAGAACACATTTACAGTGCTGCCAAGAAGCAGAAGCAAATTGCAAGATGAAACATGCATGGATTTCATTCCTGTCTTGTGTTATTGGGAAGTCCCTGAGCAGCAAATTGAGCATGCAGGCTGCTCCTTATACTCAGGAGATTTTACATCACTGAAGTATGGTTATTTCGCCATTTCCGCCACCTTCAGCTCCTAGTTGATCAAAATAGACAGAAAGGATAAAAAGGCAAGGTATGTTTTTTCTCCATGCAACAAACATACTTAAATTACTCCTGAGCTTTTCAAACATTGCTTCAGTTTTTCTACGTCAGCACCTCACCACTGCTGTAGAAGTCTGCAATAGCTATATTTGGCACTGTAGTCCACAGCTATACCTGGAACTAAATAAGTCAGTCACCACAAATGGGATAATTAGTTGTAAGGCCAGGTGTAT
>VXBP01000603.1:0-12998 GCA_013400115.1 Rhinopomastus cyanomelas
TGATAGGACAAGGGGCAATGGCTGTAAGCTGTAACGCAGGAGGTTCCACATCAACCTGCGAAGGACCTTCTTCACGGTGAGGGTGACAGAGCACTGGAACAGGCTGCCCAGGGGGGTTGTGGAGTCTCCTTCTCTGGAGATGTTCAAGACCCGACTGGACGGGTTCCTGTGTGACTTGGTTTAGGTGATCCTGCTGTTGCAGGCGGATTGGACTAGATGATCTTTCAAGGTCCCTTCCGATCCATAATGATTCTATGATTCCATGATTCTATAGAGAGATGTGCTTTTTGTGATATCTTGACTCCTGCTCTAGGAGACTGTTATTCACTCAGTTTTTAAATGCCTCTCTTAGGCACTAAGTTACTTGTGTAAACATTGTCTCTCTCTGCATGTTTCTTTGGAAAGGAGAGTGGGGGGTTTTTTTTGAGTATTTGCGCAAATGATGTTCCACTCTTGATTAGAAAATGGTTGTTGAGTGCTAAAGAAATCACTTTACAGTTTGGATTTGGGGCAAAATTGTTGTTCTGCTGCAGCCAAAAACTCTACACTGAAGTGCAAACTCAACTCCTACTTCACTAGGTTTCAGAAAACAAATATATCTCAGAAGATAGATTATGTATTTTTCACAATTTGCATTTTTCATATCTCATACCTGGTAATACTGCCATTGAGGCATTGTTTCTGTCATGCCATGATGAAATACAGATCTATTAACTTAATCAGCTGTGGACAAAGTATTTAACTGTCAAGTGGAACAAAGAAGCTACGTCAAAGAAGCTAACAGGTGTCTTCTTTCAGGAATATGTTAATACTTGTTCCTGTGGAATCAACTGCTTTGCTAGTGCTGTACATAAAGAGATTACTTGGGTTTCAGTGTAACCAGTAATACCTAAGTCATAACTGTATTATAAAAAAATATTTTGTAGCAAGCTTTTCTTCTTCTATATCTGAATTTAAGTAGACTACTTCTAATGCCATATATTTACAGGTCTCAAATTACAGAAGCAATGAGGATTTATTTGTAATGTTACATTGCAGCATTTCTATTCTTAAAAGGCAATTTGGGGATGCATCTACATGGAAGTTTTAATGTGGGTTTTAAGTGACTTACATTAAATAACTCTGTCAATTTTACCCTCTCACTGTGCTTCGCATCAAAGGACATTCTTGGAGTGAACAGAGCAGACTGAATGTAGGTAAACCAGAACATGCAGGTCAGGAACAGTAATCCACTCTAACTTTTTCCAAACAATCGGTTCACAGGACCAGATGAGGGCTTATCTGACATAAAACCTACAAAAAGTTCATGTGTTGATAACACTCTGTTGCCACTATCTGTAATACAGGTGTGTTCTTACTACTTGCTAGTGTATACCTAGACTATCTGTCCTAGTGATACAGTATTTGAGTCTAACTGTAGTTAATCTGTTGGTCTGTGTGCTCAGGTTATAATTAACTTGGAAGCTAAAGGGAATATATTGTCAAAATTCAGTACTTTGAGAGGGCAGTGAAGTCACTGCAGAGACAATGCAATAGCATTATCTCTTTTCTTATTAGCGTGTGTACTCAAAGCAATTTTCTGTCAATAAACTGAGCCCTTTTTTTGAACAACTGGAATTAATAGGCGACACTTCTACACAATTTTCACATCTTTGTTTTAATTCAAAAAGACCTATTAATAACAAAAAATTATACTGGAGAATTTCATAGAATTACAGAATTATAGAATCATTACGGATTGGAAGGGACCTCAAAAGATCATCCAGTCGAATCCCCCTGCAACAGCAGGATTACTCAGACCAAGTCACACAGGAATACATCCAGGCGAGCCTTGAACATCTCCAGTGAAGGAGACTCCACAACCACCCTGGGTAACCTGTTCCAGTGCTCCGTCACCCTCACTGTGAAGAAGTTCCTTCTCAGGTTGACGTGGAACCTTCTGTGTTCCGGCTTACAACCATTGCCCCTCATCCTATCACTACATGACACTGAGAATAGCCCAGCTCCATCCTCCTGACACCCACCCCTCAAATATTTGTAGACATTAATGAGGTCCCCCCTCAGTCTCCTCCAAGCTAAAGAGACCCAGCTCCCTCAGCCTCTCCTCGTAAGGGAGGTGCTCCACCTCCTTCATCATCTTAATGAATATCCATGGAATAAGAAGTCTGGTATTATCTTAAAGTAATTCTAAAATAATATTGATTTTTCTTTAAAGAATTCTTACTAACAGAGGCTTACTGCCTGTACCAAAGTATGTGCTATGTTATTTTGTGTTTAGCTGTAAAAAACTTCAATGTTATGTTGAAAGGATTGGACTTCAGTACCTCTTATACGTAAGGGTGAACATAAATAACATCACCTCCAGCTGATAAACGAGACCTTCTAGCGGCTTAAACTCTTTGGAGATTAGTTGTTTCAATTTTATCCAAATTTGAGTAAGCGTGTCTTTCAGGTTGTCTATGTGTGCAAGACAGTGTTTGCTGTTACTGATGTGGCATGCACTAATCTGTCATTACGGATCAACTGAAGTATTTTAGGAACATGCTTTGGGCAGATGAAGACTTTTAATTATTTTTTTTTTTACTGTGCTGGTATTAAATAGTTTTATACTTTTACAGAGAAAATGCTTATTTTGGTAAGACAGGCCTCAAGATAATGTCTGTCGTTGACGAGTATTTTTTAACTTTTTTTTTTTTGCCTGTTGACATGTTTTGTAGGGTAATAAACCACAATTTAGGTCTGGCATACGGTTATTTACAGGTATTGGTTGTCCTGATAGAGAACATTTACATATCAGCTTTCCATATTGTACACTAATGATTTGCTCAACAAGTTTTTTGTTCAGTTTTATAACTCTGACATCATTATTGCAGTCTAAGTTCAAAGATCCATAAGAACATTTGTATGAATGTTTTTACCTAGTGGCTTCACTGAATGCTCCCTTCACTTCTTGTGCTGTAGGGAACAGCTGGTGATCCATGTCTCTGCATTCTCTTCAAATTCCAATGATTTTCTGACTGATTAGCTTAGTAAAACTAGAAAGAGAAGAGCTGCAAAATTTGTTTTGTAATGGGAAACAACATTTTATAGTGTAGATCTGATTAGCATTTTGGAAATTACTAATGATTTTGTTTAGTGACTTTAGATTCCAAGTGATCACATAAAGAAACATTATAAAGATGGATCTTCTACTCCTCCTTCTCTACTTCTAGAATTTTGTTTCTGGAATTCTTTTCATCTAGGTGGAAAATGTAAATGTTCCTGGAGCTCACATTTCACTATACACTGGTCTGAAAGCTAACTGATAAGGAATTAACTTCAGTTGAAATATCGCTAGAACAGCAAGTTCTAATATTGGGGTAACACTTCGGACTCTAAAAGGGCAATAAATGAATTGTGGGGAGAAGAAAGGCTGGTAAGTTTATTACAGAATCCGAGAATCAGAGAATTTTAGGAGTTGGAAGGCACCTGGAAAGATCATGTAGTCCAACTCCTCTGCCAGAACAGGACCACCTGGAGTGGGTGTCTCATTCCAAGCCTAGATTAAGAAAGTTCACAACAATCCCAGAGATTAAATTAAGATGCAAACGAGGTCATAAGTCACCTCAGGTATTTTATTAAAAAACTTCAAAAATATGTCAGTGGGTAGGATAGGAAAGAAAAACAGCTCAGAAAAGGAAAAAGAGGTAGCAGTATTACAGATAATTTGCAAGACACAGTTACCAACACAAACTTCGGTGGTGTCCTATTGAATTGCCGTGGTTTGACACATGTTGAAACTCTAATGTTTTGGTTTTCTGTGCTTCTCTGCAGAAAAATACATTTTTCACTATTCTTCAGCTGTGCTTTCTCCTGTTTCCCAGTGCTGGGGTCAGATGGTGTGGCCAGGGGTTGGGGAGAATCTGCTCTATAAAGCAGGGCAATCTTCCGCATTCTGAGGCTTGGAACTTGTGGTCTCTTGGGAGACAAACCTACTGTGCAGATGCTCTGCTGGGAAGCTCCTGCCTTGGTGTGTGTGGGGGAGCTCATCCCTTAATGCAAAGTAGCCCAACAAATCTTAGTTTCTTTCTCCTGTCAGCCTCTATTTTGTGAACTGCTTGTTTTTGCTATTTGTGAATGAATACAGTAAATATTTACCGGATAGGCTGTTTAAGTAGTTTGCCGTGGTGCTTCTTATGAACCACAGGTTTAAACTGTATTGGATACTTAATAGGACTATTTTATTCTGTTTTACTCTGTTCACAGATGAAATAATAATGATTAGCAAGATGTGTTAGTCATCTATGATAGCACATGGCCATTGGAACACCATATTTCGTCCTTGAGAGTCATGTCTATTAAAGTTTGTTCTAGCCATGTAGTCATATATTTACAATAGTGAATTAACAAATTTGAGAAACTCCAGAATATCTATTCTGTTATAAATGTCTATTCTATTATAAATATCTATTCTATTATAAATATTTTCACGTATGTTTTTGCATTGGGTTAGGATGAGTAACTGAAGTATAGACACGATGTCAATAAGGGACAGTTTCACATCATGGAACTTTTCAACAAAAAGAACTTTAACTGAGTTAAAGTTTTCAAGCACTTTTGTGTTTTACACTTTAAGACATTCTTGACTCAAAGTGACCAGATTGCAAGAACAAAATATGCTTGTCTCTTATATCATGGTGCTTTATAAGAGTTTGGATGCAGGTGCAATTTTTAACAATGCTAATTTCCTGTGCCTGGACTGTGTTTTGCACGTTACACTCAAAGTGATACAGCTTGTATCTAATATATTTCCCTCCTGGAACATAGTGAGGTTGCAGAAATTATGTGTGTATATACTGACTCCAGTTATAAAACTCTTGGTTTTTCTAATAACTATGAACATTACTGAAAGGATGAGGAAACTTGACAGTTTGCGAACTGGCCAGTTCTGTGTTGCTAAAACAGTATTTCTTCCATTTTCCTTCATTACTTGCAGCTGATGAAATATAATTTATAATAAAGTTCTTATTATTTGTTTGTAATACTTGATCTTGCAGTTAATGTAGCTGACTTAATACAACATGGCCACCCTGAAAAAATGCCAAATCTCATCTCAGAAGCTAAGCAGAGTTGGTCTGGTCAGTACTTTGATGGGAGACCAGTGTGGAAATACTGGGTGCTGTAGGTTTACCTTGCTGTGGCAGGGGATTTGGAGATGCCTTCCAATCCCTAATGTTCTGTGAGTTTTACTTTTTTCTCTTCTTCCTGCCCCCCAAGTAGTAAGTACAGCTTTTCCTTTCTTTTCTGACATTACAGTCCTGTCCTGTATTGCCAATACCACCCCATCTTTATCAGCAAACTTTATCAGCATACCACTCAGTTTTTGCCAAAGTAAATAATTAAAATATGAACTAATGTGTACAACAAAGCAAGGGAATATTGCTCAGACATGCATGTTGGGAAAAAAATAGAAGCAATGATGCAAATAGCGGTGTGTTTCTCTGACGCTTTTGATGAAGGTTAGACTGCATGCACAAATTTTCTTCAGAGAGAAAAAGAATTCCTCAAAGCAAATGATTTGTAAGACTGTTACTCTCTATGCCATTATCCCATTCAAATTTAAACCAAAGAAATAAGAATTCTTACAGTATTGTCTATACCAAAGATGAATCTATTCCTTTTATAATAAAACACCTTTTTTTGTTTCTATTTAAGGAATTTTTCCTGTAATAGCATGTGCGAGTTTTCCTACACAGCAAAAAGGACATAAAATATGTTTTCAAATAGCATAAACTTTTCTGATTTCTCCTCAAGTTTAGCTTTAGAAGCATGCTTCAGCCTGTTCCACTCCTGTCTCACTATCAGCTAGTGAAATAAAATGTTATCTTAAAAGCTGTCTATGCTTTACAGACAGCTTGGGTAGGTTCAGTTGTTCTCATTAAAAGCATATACATATGTAGAATCAGAGTACTTGGAAAACAGTTTTCTCATCTGGCTGCTACTCTACAGTAAATTTATTGCTTAACACGTCAGCACAGAATTTTATGGCACCATCTACATGTTTAAATGATGAGGATTCCTGTTGTACATTGTGTGTAACATTATCCTCCTTGTACTTAGCAGATTTCTTGTAGGTGGCTGTTTCTGCTACATAATGCCATGCAAGTTATCTGAAAAGCCCAAATAGTGATGTTGCTGAAAACTGGTGGGCGATCTGGTGTGTACCCTTGGCATTTAGAAGTGCAAAGATAGTTACAAGTAAAGATCCATAACAAAGCTACCACTGAAAATTTTAGAGAAGCCAAGATGCATATAAATTACTGTGAAGCTGTCAATATTTTGCTTTTGGCAAAAGGAAGGCACAGAGTTGCCACCCTCCAGCAGCCTCTGAAAGCTGTTTGGATACTTGCCATTCACAGAAGTTCTTCCTGTTGTCACTGCAATAGCTGTTTTCTCAAGCTAAATTAAAGCTGTCATCAGTGTGGCCATATGTACCATTGTCATACCTTGGAGATACAAAATTGTATGTATGAAGCCACTTAATTTTCCAGTTTGGTTGGTTTTCTTTTTCCAATATGAAACATGATTTGAATGTCTGTTGGTTTTATTTGTGATAAGAATGTTTCTTAAAAAACACAAGCAAATACTTACAAGCAAATAAGTTATTTGTATTGCACTAACTGACATTAGATTTTCAGCTTATCTTCAGTCTTAACCTTTCATTGAAGTTTTTGATTATATTTTTTTAAAAAAGGTAGTGAATGAGACCCTGAAAAAAAATTATTTTTTAACATATGTGCCAGTCTGACTTTAAGCTCTGAGATTTGGATCAAAGTTAGGTGATCCAAATTTCATCTACCTTAAGATGTTGTTTAGTTTCTTAGCTACGTATATCCATTCTGTTACCAGCAGAAAGAAGCAGGCATTCTTCCTGCCTGTGTTGCACATCTGTTTTACAAATACTTAGGTGCTTTTCTACAAGTGCCTCCATTAAGTGTAGAATATGCCTTAACAACAGGAGTAAACCAAATACTTCTGGACAGCTAACACTAAGAGATTAATCTGTAGAGAAATTGTGCAGCCCCTTTGCAAGAGCTGTGCTCTTAACTGTTTCTGCTGGTTGGGTTCTGTCTACCTGGCTATGGTGGATAAATGAATGCAGTTTTATGCATCTAAGAATATAAATAAACAAGTCAGTCCAACTCATCTGGCTTGTCAGTGCAGCATGAGTAATATTATATACAAGGGGATAAAGACCTACATTAGCTATTAGAGCTAAACTTAACCATTGGCATAAAATTATTGAATCACAGATTGTTTGTAATATTCTGGATATAGATTGTGGGGACTGTCTTGACACCAAACAGATGGAATTCTGTTTATAGAATGGTAGGCACATTTAAATCTGTTTGAAAGACTCTTTCACTGGATCTGTTTATAATGAGCTGTTTTGTTCTCTAATTATTTTTAGTTCTACAAATTTTGTTGTTTGCTTGTTTGGTTTTTAATAGATTAAAAAATATCTGCCATAGGGGAAGAAGTGGGAGACCTTATTCAATAAATTCGTTAAGTGTGGGTGAAGCTGAGCAGGTGAATCATGACAGATGATTACACTTCTGACAGAGTTTCTTAGGAACAGATTCTGAAACCCAAATTAGAAAAATATAAAGTTACTGATGCACTAGATATATTGATTTTGTAATAGGGAGTTTTAACCCCTTTACTTACATCTAAAGAGCACCCGGAAATAAAATTGACACTTGGAAATTTGGCTAGCTTCAAGTTTGCAAAGCTGTGTCTTTTAAAGCCTTGAATTTAAGGCCAATGGGTTGAAGGAGGTGATTCTCACCCTTTACTTGCTCCTTTGAGACTCCATGTGAAGAACTGTGTTCAGTTTTGTTGTCCCCAAAGCAAGAAGAACATAGACCTGTAGGAGCAGGTCCAAAGGAGGGCCACAAAGATGATCAAAGGACGCGAACACCTCTCCCATGAGGACAGTTGAGGTTTCTCAGGTTGTAGAAATGAAAGCTACAGTGAGACCTTATTGTGGCCTTTCAGTACCTTAAAGGCACCTACAAGAATGCAAGGGATTGTAGTCATAGGATGAGGGATAATGATTTTTAATATAAAGAGGGTGGATTTAGGTCAGAAATGAGAAGGAAGTTTTTCGCTATGAGGCTTTTGAAACACTGAACTAGGTTGCCCAAGGAAGTTGTGAATGCTTCATTGCTAGATGTGTTCAAGGGCAGGTTCAACGGCAGGTTGCATTGAGCAACATGATCTAGTTGGAACTAGATGATCTTGAAGGTCTTTTCCAACCCAGAGTGTTTTGTGATTTTGTGAATGTATGTGTAGTATGTCACTGATTTGTTTATTCCAAATAGTTTGATGTAATAAGGATGAAACAGTCTCTCAGTCTTCATTCTAATTTTTACTGACAAAACAGTATTATCTTGAAATTATCCTTCTGCATAACTGCAAAATAAATCCATTTAATCATTTAAAAAATATCTTATGAGAGGAACTTTCAGGAAACAGTAGACCATCAAGAATACAGATGCATGCAGATTGTGTGCACACAAACACACATATCCATCCTTTTAATTGTTATTAACTTTCGAAGAGATGAGTAAATTTTCAGCGGCTTGTCAATAAGCATTTTTAATACCTTTTTTAAAATCTATTAATTTCAGTTTTGACAGATGTTTTATATATGTGTGTTTAGGTTGATGTTAGTGTAATGTTGGGGTTTTTTTGTTAGTGTAATGTTTCTTTAGTTTTCACAACAAATAATTACAATGATCAGCCAAGGCTGCAAATCATTTAGGGATGCTTCATACTATAGTGTTCCTATGGCTGAAAAGAATATTTAATTTTTTGCATTAGTTCTCAATGAAGTATTTCAGGCCCACATGATTGTTCTTAATTTCTTAGGGCAGCTAAGAAAGCAGTGTAATATTTGAGACAGTGCTCACACAGAGTTTATATTGAAACCTGCAAGATATTTATAGGTGATTCTGAATTATGTAGTTCATTTCTATCTATTTATGCTATTATTTGTTTTTCCTCCTAGTATTTTGTTCTCCATTATTGCAAGGGTAATATTTCCAGATGTTTCCATTCTAATACTGCTTTGTATTTGTTCAGGTCTGTATGATATTGTCCCTTAGCTATTTATCAGTAATTTATCAGTTGCTAACATCTGTTTATAGATACTTATGAACAAAAGCAAAAGTGATAAGGTGTATACTCAGACACACATATTAATATTTAGAGGCAGTTTTTTTTACAGAAGAAAAAGCATCTGGAATTAATCAAATATAAATAATAATTTATTATACCAGAGCTACACTATCTTACATAAATTGAGGACTGTGGGTTTCGCTGGCCAGTTCACTCTAGTCAAATTCTTCTGTGATGCAATGGCTCACTAGGCCATGTACAAGAGCTGAAACTGTGCCAGTGGCCACATGTAAGCTCTGTTCTTTAAAAACACACACCTTCAGCTGGGCCTTAGTTTAGACAGGGAGGAAATTATTCTTACTTTTTAAGTCTTTATAATTTCCTTTTCAGATTGAATTGCTCACACCATTAATAAATGATGTAGAGCAGTCATCTTGGGTACGCTTACCAAATTCTTGTGCAGAAAGGAAGAAAAACATGTTGCTCTATATCTGAAAGACTAACAAGTGCAATTTTGAAAAAAATAGGGAACAATGGAGAGCACTCCAGAGTGCTGGGACCAGCTCAAATTGTGCTAGCATACATCATGAAGTGTCTCCTTGTACTAGCAGCAGTCAGGAATCTGTTGAGACAAAGGTATATTTATGTCTAAATATAAAACAACAAAAAATGTGTTTAGCTATCTGCAGATTTATGAGTGTATTAGTGTAGAAAGACATTATGTCAAAATGTGTTTTAATTCTTGAGTGCCCTCCAGTGTACTATTCCAGCGTTGTGTTATCCATGTTAAAAATTTTAGCCTGCTGAACCACTTATGACATGTCAGTTAATGACCTCTTTTATTTAGCTATTCATTAAAACACTGCAAAACAGTAAACATGGGACTGTACAGACTCATGTGTACATTTGAAAAAATTATAACTATTTTTAACATTTATAATAATTTCAGTTTGTTTACTCAGAGTTTCTCTAACCATGTAGAATTTTCTCTTGGGCTGTGTACTGCTAGACAACTGCATAAAGTGAAACTGTGTGACATCTGTTGCCTCAGTCCAATAATGAGGCCTATTACAATGTAGGAGAAAATTTACAATTTGATAACAATTTGCTTTTGAGAAATGGAGTTGGGTAACCAGTCATCTCCTCTTCATTCTCTGATTCTGACAAATAGTTTCCATAACCTTTTTTCCCCTCTGGTATTTGTATATGGAGTGGAGCTTTCTGGGCTCTGTTATCCTCTTGTACTCTTTTAAAGACTCTGACTGTTAGGCTTTCTTCTGATCTCCTGCTTCCTCATTTATTTCCCTCAAGTTATCAAATATTACCACTTCTGGCTTTGATATTTCTTTAGATTGTTCTTTTAACATTCTGAGATAAGTTAAGGAAGGCTAGCAAATTCTAGTTACTCTTTTACATATTCTTTCCTCAGTCTTAAGCTGCTACAAAGCTGGTCTTTTAGTGCAAAAAAGTCATTAAACTTGTGCTTTATGATTGTTTACAAATGGGTTGTTTTTTAGCCCTCTGGACCGAGTAGCTGACCAACACTGGTTTTAGTCTTTGACACGACTATGGCTGTTTGCTCTTGTTTTTTCAGAGATTTTCAGTGCAAGCCCTTCTTTACTTTTGCAGTCATCTTTAGCAATATGATCTATTTTATTTGGGGTGGTTATTTTGTTCTTTGTTCTTTGGTCTTTTGGTTTTTTTCTTGTTTTTATTTTTCTTCATTGAGTTTGAGGAGGAATCTAATTTGTCAGGCAGTTTCTTGTGCTGCATTGGAGTGCATTGGATGGCACCGCTTCTTGTCACTGCTTTCTGCTCACAATCCACAATGACAAAACCACCCTGTATTTCTTCAAACAAAAAAGTTCTCAGAGTGAGCCAGTTAAGCTATGTGGCCTTTGTGAGAAAACATCTCTGTAGGGGCTGCCATTCTGAAGTGCGATAACATATCTTCTGTCTGCAGCCGTGGTCCAACCATTTAAAAATAGCAGTCTACCTCACTGATGGCCACATATTCCAGGACCACACAAAGGTCCTATGTCTCATACAAAGGCATGGTTCCCATATTTCACCTTTGAATGCCTGTAGTCAAATCCAAGATATCCAAGGGTTTCCTAGATGCCTGCCTGATTTACTGGTTCTGAGTTTGACTTCAAAAGAGCAAGTTGAACACTCAGCTTGTAATGATAGAATTATTGAGGCAGGAAAAGACCTTTCTTGAAGTGAGGGGCCCAGAACTGTGCAGAATACTTGAAGTGAAGCCTCACCAGTGCTGAGTACACAGGGATAATTACACCCCTAGTCCTGCTGGTCACACTATTGCAGATACAAGCCAGGATGCCATTGGCGTTCTAGGTCACCTAGGCACACTGCTAGCTCATATTCAGCTGGTTGCCAACCAGTACTCCCAGGTCCTTCTCTACTTGGCTGCTCTCCAGTCACTCTTCTCCCAGTCTGTATAGCTGCATGGGGTTCTTGTAGCCAAGATGTAGGACCCTGCACTTTGTTTTGTTGAACCTCGTAACATTGGCCTCAGCCCATAGACCCAGTTTGTCCAGGTCCCCCAGCAGTGTCTTTCTACCCTCTAGAAGATGGACACTCCCACACAACTTGCTGTCATCATCTGCGAATTTACTAACAGTAGACTAAATCGTCTCATCCAGGTCATCAACAAAGATGTTGAATTGAATTAGGCCCAGTACTGACTCCTGGGGGACACCACTGGTCATGGGATGCCAACTGGATGCAGCATCATTCACCATCAGTCTCTGGGCTCGGTCATCCAGCCACTTTTTAATCCAGTGAAGGGTGCACCTGTCCAAGCTATGGGCTGCCATCTTTTCCAGGAGGATGCAGTGGGAGACTGCATCAAATGATTTGCTGAAGTCTAGGTAGACCACATCCACAGCCTTCCTGTCATCCACTAGGTGGGTCACCCAGTCATAGAAGGAGATCAGATTGATTAGGCAGGATCTTTTTTTCCCTAAACCTGTGTTGGCTGGGCCTGATTCTCTGTTGCATTCTATATGCTACTTGATGGCACTCAAGATGATTTTATCCATAACCTTTCCAGGCACCAAGGTCAGGCTGACAACTTTTAGTTCCCCAGATTCTCCTTCTTGGCAAATCTCCAATTTGTTATAGCCTGTACCCTAAATAATAATACTATACATAATCATTTTGTGGAGATTTTCTAAAACTACCTCATATTGAGCTGGAAACAAATACAGACTATAGGCAAACTGTTTGCATCTTTATTTTCTTTCCTTTCTTGTTTTATTTTAAATCCTGTTCCTTGAAGCAACATGCTCAATCTCTTTGGTATAGCATTCCTATCTGAAACATTGCTTATATTAGTATATAAGTTACATGGGTCCTATAGCTGCAGCCAAAGTTTTTGTAGTGAATGCTCTATCATTCATATTTATAATTTGTATTTATCATTCCTGAGGGACAGAAATAAAGACATTACTATTACATGTGAAAAGTCAGTGATAAGAATAGCCCTTGAGGTTCTTGACTTCTGGTTCCTAGAATGATAGAATCATAGAATCACTACGGATTGGAAGGGACCTCAAAGATCATCTAGTCCAATCTGCCTGCAACAGCAGGATCACCTAAACCAAGTCACACAGGAACTTATCCAGTTGGGTCTTGAATATCTCCAGTGAGGGAGACTCCACAACCCCCCTGGGCAGCCTGTTCCAGTGCTCCGTCACCCTCACCGTGAAGAAGTTCCTTCTCAGGTTGATGTGGAACCTCCTATGTTCCAGCTTACAAATATTGCCCCTCGTCCTATTGCAAGATGACACCGAGAACAGCCCAGTTCCATCCTC
>VXBP01000604.1:0-60170 GCA_013400115.1 Rhinopomastus cyanomelas
TTGATCTGTTGTGCAGCCCCTTCTCTCGGCAACGTTTATCTTTCAAAACTGTTTTGATAGGTGAAAGTTCTAGAAGAGAATTTCGTCAGACAAGCCATGAGCTTACTGTAACGTTCTGAGGTTTTGTCAGTTAACTGGAAATTTATAAACAGCATTATTCTGCCAACTTTTATTTTTTAACAAAAATGAAGCCTAACCATACAACAGTGTGGTAGTATGGGAATTGCAAAACACTCCGCTCTGATTATTATTCAAAATATTTTTTTTTCCTTTTTCCAGAGAAATCTAGATAAATGGATAATCTATGAACTGAGAACTTTACCTGAGGAAGGAGAAAAAATTCTAAAATACAGGAGTTATGATTGTTTTGTGAGACATACACAGAACAGTGTAGCAGGAAAAGCAGCTCAGTGTGAGCTGCGCTGTCACTTTAGTGGATCCCAGGACAAGTGGGATTTATGAGCACAAGTACTTGTGTTTTGTTGTGTTCTGTCAGGGTTAGGTCTTACAGCATTTTGGGAAGGCTGGTTGTTTGCATTTTAGTGATTGACTGGATGCTAATCTTGCATATAGAATTGTCGAGGTTGGAAAGGACCTTAAGATCAAGTCCTACCTTCAGTCCTATTACCAGCACAACCACTAAACCATCTCCTGGAGTGCCAAACCCAGAAGTTTTTTAAACTCTTTGAGGGAAAGTAACTCCACCACTTCCCTGGGCAAACTGTTCCAATGTTTCACCACTCTTTCAGTGAAGCTTTCTCTAATATCTAATCTAAGCTTCCCCTGGCACAACTTGAATCCATTCCCTCTTGTTCTCATGTCTGTCAGATTGAGGAACCGGTATAGGGAGACTTTAAAATGCTGGACTTGCAAAAGGTAAAAAAACCACTGCAAATAGGGTGAATTTTTAGCCTTGCCTCTCTTTGAAATTGCCAACAGATACTTCAGGGAGGATACTGCTCTCCAGAAGCTAGATTTCCAGGGTAACTGGATAGACAATCTACTGTGAGTTTCCCACACGTGACATTTTCAGTTTATGTGGCTGGTCTACAAATGACTTTCTCCTTTGCTGTCTTACACCATGCTTGTGAGAAAGATTGTTTTTACTGGACCTCAAAAGCATCACCAAGGGACAGTATTTAAAAACATCAATTTTGTGTCAGTGGAAGTATCTGTTTGTATTAGCCACAGTATAGCAGCTAAGAGCTTCAGGCTGTCATACGGCTAATTTATGAGTTCAACTCTATAAAATACATGATTTGTTGTGTTTTACAGTGTGTGCCAGTAGACACAATGGCTCTGAACTCTTTGTGGTGCTGGTAAGGAAAGTTCAGAAGTGTAGTGGTTCAGTGATCTTCTGACCACATGTATTCTTTGTCACAACATTGTCATGTAACCAGTCCAGTTCATTTGTCCCACATATATTATAGATCTTCCTAGTCTGGGGAAATGCATTGGGCTAGGAGGTTGGTATCAGCAGGAGGACACATTCTTTCATTTACAATGATTGTTAACAATGATGTATTTCACCCTCTTTTCCACTAACTAATGACCAGTCTGACCTTCCCCCAGAACTTTGTTGTTCTTGTCCACTGAGACCCAGTGTCTTTGTTATTTTAACCCAGTATGTCTGTAGCTGAAATAAATAAAAGCCACTCATTGATGGCACACAAACGTTAAAAATGCTAAAATAATTCTCTTGAATTTTAAAGGAGTAATGATTGACTGAGATGCATTATTAATAAGCATAAATAATGGAGTTGGCTTGGTAGTGCAGTTGCAGTTTCAAGATGAACTCATGGTCCTTAAGGGGCTGTGATCCCCTGTGAAAGTGTGCTCTGCCAGCTGGCCAAGCCACAATATTTTGTCAGCTGCAGGAGCCTGTGCCAGGATGCATGAAAGTGAGCAGTGAGGCATCAGGCTGTGTGTGTTTGAAAATGTACATTGTGTGTGGTAAGAAAAAGATGAAAAAATCATTCTGCTTGATATTGAGAAATAGGAAGAAGACAGCACCAGGATAGCATCTGCTTTTTAATGGAAATGGAGTGTGTAGAAAACACTTTTTTCTGTCTCTATACCTCTCTTTGCGCTGTCTTTTCCCCTCCTTCCTTCTACTTACCCATCCATCCTCATTTTGTTGCTGCAATTAGGTGCATTGAGATGCATGTTTTCCTGTGTTTCTATTGTCTGTGCTTGAAACCACTGTACATTGTACATCCTCCAGGCGATCTCTCCTAAGAAACAGTTTAAACTCAAGTACTAAATTCTCCCCCAAATCAAGTTCTAATTGTGTAGAAGTTGAGACTTTACCACGATTTATTTCCTTTCAGTAGAAACAACTGTTGAAAAAGAGTTCACAAATCATGATTCAGAAGATGAATGGGCCTGATTTAAATGTCACATTTAGACGTTATAGCAGCAATGGAATCCATGGTCAGCTAAGGATTTATATTTTAAAGTCATACCTTTCAAAAATCATTGGTACCAAGTGCACTCGTAGATCAAAGTGTATAGACCACTGACTACTAACCGTTCCCCACACAAATGTGGGATGTTTTTCTGGTGAATAAAAACAAAAACCCTCTAGAAATTAAAAACTATGCAACTGAACATGTAGTTTCTTTAATGCACCCAGAATGACTCCCCAGCAGTGCATCACTCTCTGAGTACATGGTATTCTTCAGGCCTTCATTTTAATCAGTTGTCAGATGCAGCATCTAACAGCAAATTTCCATAAAAATTAAAGCTAACTTTCATATACACTTCAGCATCCAAAGATCTCTTTGTAACTGCTGTTATGGTCACACACAGCTTTGCAACTGATAATGAATCCTACTAAGTCCTGAGAGCAGAACTTCAATTCCACTATCTATTTGTTAATTATTCTAAGTTTACATTGAGGCAACTGAATGTAACCTAAAAATGCAGATCAAGTTTCCTTTTAAAACAGGCAGGAGCTTTGGTTTCTTTGAAAGTTGATGTAAGAAGTTGTAATAGTTTTGATGATGAAAAGATGATTGTGATGATGCGTTTTGCTACATCTCTTACAAGTTAAAGTAGAATATAAGCCTATACATCTCTTTTTCATATTGCTTAGCTATGCATCTAATTGTATTGAAAGCAGCAAATATTGATTATAGGTTACAGGCAATTAAAATAATGGACCTGCAGGTGGCAAGAACTGCCAAAGGGTTCTTGGTACTGACAGCGTTTACCACGTAAGCAGCGATCATCAAATTTAATAAGCAAATATATTTTCCAGGAACAAGCATTTAATAGTCACTCGACTCTATTTTACAGAACACAATTTGTGTTACATTTGTAAGAGCAGCCCAGTTTGTCAAAGGGGCAAAAGAGAGAAGAATAAAGTTTCTAATTACAGCTGTAAATGATTCAAGTAAACGAATCATACAGCCACCAGCTTACAGTGAATGTGTCACGAGGGAGGCTCTCTCAGGCTTTCTGCAATGGGAGGTCCTTGCTTCCTGCAAAGGTCTCAGGGTATCAGTGTACACAGACAAGACAGCTTTCTATTTTTGTTGTGGCTGTGCTTAGGCTACCCCTGTCAGACATGAGCCAAGCCTTTCAGCTGAGCTGGCTGCCAGCACAGCTAATTGCACAGCTAAAAGTGGCTTTGTCACAACCCTTTGGCTGGCACATAGCTGAACTGCCTTGCCATAAGCTGGGAAGAATGTATATTTAGTGACAAATGAGTTTGTCTTTCTCCAAACCTGACAGGGCCAAACTAGACAACTTCCTGTGACAAAGCATCTCATTCCCTTGGGAACAAAAATTTGTGGTATTTTACTAAACCAAGAAGCAAAATTATTGTCACTCGCTATTCAACTTTGCTTCATCATTCACGTAAGGGAGCAATAAAAGTGACTTTAGCTCTGTGGGAGTCAGCAAAATTAAATAAGATTACTGTCTAAAAGAAACAGAAAAATGGTGGCCATTCATTTTGAATTCTTAGCCATAAATGTTGATAAGAAGTTTGATTATGACAGCATTGTGGAAAACAATGTAAACAATGCTTCTCAAGGTTGATTTGCATGCTGAAATACAATAAGGATAAGAAGTATGCGTCATAACATACCTTCTCAAAGTGACAGAAATCCTGAAATATTGCCTATTATTAAAGTGAAAAGACTGAATATTTCCATTTACTTTAAGGATAAGGAAAGACCTTCCATATAAAATAAATACTTCTACTCAAAACATGATATTTCATAAAGCAATAGCATCCTCAAATTACACTCTGAATAGCAAGTCTGACTGCAACAAATGAATCCTGGTTAGAACACTGAACCTCAATATCTTTACACTAGGGGTAATTTTTGACTGTTTCTTTTGAGGAATATACATGCTATATTCCTCAAAATACCTTGAAAGTTCATCTAGTCCAATCTCCCTACTCCAGCATCTTTGTGGCTCTGCACTAGACTCCCTCCTTCTTGAACTGGACACAATATACCAGATGCGGTCACAGAATCACTTTGGTTGGAAAAGACCCCTGACATAATCGAGTCCAACCATCTACCCTACCTTACAAGTTCATCCCTAAACCATAGCCTTCAATACCTCATCCAAATGATCTGTAAACACTTCCAGAGATGATGAATCAACTACCTTTCTGGGAAGCCCATTCAAGTGCCTGACCACCCTTTCTGTGAAAAACTTTTTCCTAATATAAAGTCTAAATCTACCCTCTTGTAACCTGTTGTTCCCTCTTGTTCTAGCACTAATTGCTTGTGATGAGAGACCAGCACCAACCTCTCCACAACATCCTTTCTGGTAGTTGTAGAGAGTGATGAGGTCTCCTCTCAGCCTCTTGCTCAAACAGAAGAGCCTCAGCTCTTTCAGTGTCTCCTCGTAAGGTTTATTCCCCACGCCCGATAGATCTGAAGGTATCTTAACTGTGTTTCCCCCAGAACTTGAAGTTTGAGCAGTGAATTTTCTCCACAGGTAGCACATTATCCCAGGTCTATTTTGAAAAGTGTTACAAAACTAAGTTGTGCATTTTGGGGAAGAAAAGGAGTATCCTGCTAATGTAACTTTTGTATAATTCTAAAGCAGTTTCCTAGCATTTCTGTTACAGACAATGATGATTTCAATGCAATCTATTTAGCAAAGATTTGTACCAAGATTGTTCTTTCTGTTAATATGATCCAAAGAAACCTCTCCTAGATTACTATTTGCAAGAAGAAAATGAGCTGAAATCATAAGCATATGATGACAGGATCTACCCTTTACTCTGATAATGCATGTCATTTTATCATAAAGGAGGCTTTTTTCATGTACTGCAATGCTTCTATGATGGGCAAAAAGTCTCTCCTATCCCTAATTCAAACTGTGTTGAAGGACACTACCACTGTCAGCATCATGATTTTCTAGCTTACGTGCCTTCTTGTACTAATCGTCCTGATTTAGGAAGAAAATGGAAATTTCAGTGGTTATTTGATTTGGCAATTAGTCCTTAGCTGCTTAGAGAGCAGATGTGGATCTCACCCGTGTGATTTTACATCAACTGTCACTACTGAAGTGAATACATTTCCTTCAGACAGATGTTGGTAGAAATCAAACACAAATAGTGATTATTTGTAGAGGCAGACCACGTTATGTTCATCCGTGTCACTGATCAGGAGAGTTACCTCACTGCTGAGCTCTGCTCAAGAGGAAAAGATTCAAGTGCAAAGAGAACAGATTAACATAGTGCTCTCATTCCACCTGTCCTTAATGTTTATAAATCAATGGATGTATTAGCACAGACTGACTAGAGCCCTTCTTAATAGTCACTTAGAAGAACTTCAGATGTGGCAGCCACCAAATCTCGGTTAAACCTGGTGGTATATGACTTTGTAATTACACTCTAGCAGCTCTGCAGCTCTTGAGTTAAGTGGGAAAAAGTGCCAGCAATAACCTTCCTCCTCATCTTTGGTTTGTGGCACTGGGCATGTGGTGCTCAGAAGCATGCATATGGGTCAGGCATTAAAATATGGTAACAGAAAATAGGTTTGCACTGCTGTGAACATGTGTTCTTCGCTCGTGTTATCTCCAGCACTGGGTGAAGAAAAAGAACAACTGAATTGTATATAAACCTTTGAATTAAAATCCTTTTTCACTACAATTTTTACTTGTAGTATATTTCATCTTGATGACAACCTGCTGGACCCTATCCAGCTTTTCCATTTTTGTCTTCATCTGTATGATCAAAACTAGACACAACATTCCAGCTCTAGGTTAACTGTTGTTAATTAGATTGCAATAATCACATCCTTTGACCTGTGGCTTAGTCTCTCTTGCTGATGCAACACTGGGCATGATTTTCCTTCCCTGTGCAAGTTCTTTCATGTCCTCATATAACTTTGTTTAAATGTTCTGTGGACCCCAAGACGGATCTTTGGATATAATGTGTTGGTGAATTACATGTGTTCATTTGGGGTCAGGAAATTAAATGGAGTCTCTATATAAAGGCAATATATTTTACAACCTGCTGACTAATTAGCAGCAGTGTTTCTTTATCTTCCCTGTAGTTTTAAAAAACATTAGCTCTTCCTAAAGCACTTGAAATACTTCAGCTCGAATGTGATCTAGAGAATCACCTACAAATATCCACGTACATGTGTGTTTGCATGGTGTTTGTGAATAATCAGATGCCTGTTATTTCTGATTTGAATTATTAAGCTTGTGTAGGATCATTGGAATACAACTCTGAGTCAATTCAAATAAGGAGTGCTTTCAAGAAAACACTGACCTGCTTAGAGCTGTATTGAGAGCAGGGGTACAGATTGTGTGTATTGAATAAATTATTCACTTACAACTATTTACTAATGTTTAGAACTCTAATTTGCTAAAGGAATGGAGGCTCTGAAAAGTCTAAGTGTGTTTTCTTTCTTTGAGACTTGGTTCTCAAAGCACTTCCAGAACACGCTGTGATTTGGAAAACACAAGCTAAGTGATAGAAACAAGCTGAAACACGAGTTTTACATGGCACAGGCTGTACTGTCCTATGATGTTGTGTGGACACTCTTGACAAGAGTGAGATGGCTTATTCCATTCCAGACCTTACCGTGGTGTTGCCACTCAGTTCTCCAGCTGTGGATCAAAAATGTACCCACAGACAGGTAGCATGTTTTGGATAATGCACCACCTCATTCACAGCTCTCTGGAGATACAGCAGCTCTTCTATAAGCATTTCCTCTTCTCAGGAGGGACCTTGACTTTATGGATTGTTGTCCTATATGGATTGATTTGATTCTTCTTTGACCTGTAAAGTATCCAGAAACTTTCTGTCCTTTGTTTTTACTGTAGTGCCCACTCATCAGGCCTTCAAAGTTTTGAAGAGGGACATCCTACCATACTCCTCATGGTGTCCTCTTCTTAAGGAATTAGAAAGCCTCAGGCTGGTAGTGCTATTTATCTAGAAATTCCATAGAGGTTTCATCTACCATCTTGAAGTTTCCAAAAATGCACTATCAGGCATAATGTCCCATTTCCTGAGGCACAGCTGTTCAGCACACCTGCTACAGGAAAATGTGAGGGAGCTAGTATAAGAAAATCTACTCTACCAAGACTAAGAAGCAGAATATAAAAATATTTCAAATTCATAATGTTGAAGCAAATGTTAACCAAAATGCATTCCTGTCATCTGTATGTAAAAAGCTTTGTGCATTAATGCAAACAGTTTTACCCAACATCTCTACTATGACCTATAGAGTATTTTGAAGGGAAAAAAACAAAAGGACCTTTTTTCCTTATGGTATTTTGTAGCAACTCTTTTTTTACAATAATGCATATTAAAAATGCCTCCAGTGTGTGAGATGAGTTATTTTCATTGATTTTCAAGAAGATATCAATACGCTGAGCTCATAATCTAAAGTGTTAATGATACTTGAAAGACTAACTAGTAACAGATGCACGTTAAAGAACCAATAGCTCACTTCAGTCACATTAACCTTGCTGTTTATATTTGCCAGATAAAGACCTGGTTAGAAGTATCAGGCAGTGAATCAAGGAGGTGAAGTTGAGCCTGTGAAGCAGGACCTTACCTAGATCCAGAACCCTTTTCTCCAGTATTTCCTGGTTACCTCTCAAAAGCCTCAGTATTTTTTCAGCATCCAAGACTGCTTAACTCTCTTCTATGAGGTTTCATGCTTTGTATCAGAACCATGAGTCTCAGTATTTTTTTCCACTCTACAGAAGCTGGACACCCAGAAGATCTGGTGCAAGGTCCCAAGGAAGAAAGTTGCATCTGGTGGGCTGTTGAGGAAGCCTTTGTTTTTCTCAGTACGTTTTTACTAGCAGCAGTTGCAGCACTCAGTGTAACTTGCATAACATTTTTTAACCAGGGAAAAACTCTTAATTGGAAAAATAAACTATATTAATTCATCTTAGAAATAATTTGCCCCTGTAACTCTCATTTATGAAAAGCATAAATGTGTAGTGCTTCTCTTAGGTATCTAGGAGCTTGGATATGTTGGAGAATGTTGTTCTGAAAACTCCCCTGGGGACCATGAATACACTGTGCCCTTTCTGAGCAGGTTGCTATGTCTGCATGAGCCGGTGGAAGTGCCAATATTAATATCTCTATACATCAGAGTTTTTCCATTTGGAAGATCAACATAACAAAAAGTATCGCCCCGGTGGGCGGTGAGGCTGAGTTCACACTTATAAAATAAATTATGTTAAAAAGTGATAAAAGTAACTGCAAGAGCAAACTAAACTCTATATCATGAGTTTCCTTTATGATTCTTCTGAATTTTAGAAATAAATAACCATTATTACCTGTATTTTTGTTACAGAAAATTGGGGAAGATATGTGACACGTCATAAACCTGGTAGCGGAATGCAGAATTGAACTCCAAGATCCAAGTCCAACCAAAAACCTCGTCAAAATATTGTTTTTATAGAGCATTGTGTGGCTGTTTTTATACCAGCAATCTTCAATCATAGTTACAGAATTGCAGCCAAAACAAGAGCTGATGAGTTCCTGCTGTCTCTATTGATGAGGTGGTGTGGGATAATTACTGGAGGTAACTTGAACACTAAACTTCTATTAGAAATGGAGAATTATTCACATATTAAGGAAAGTTGTAAGCCTCCAGGGTGGAGTACAGCTGGTACGCAGGAATCCCTTCCTCTGATGGTTCCTCAGGCAACTTAACCTGCCACCTTGGCAGCTGTAGCCAAGCCCTGTGATAAGATGTACAGGGATGGGAACGTAGTGGTATTTCGAAGGTGATAAGCTGTACTTTTCAACCCTGAGCCATAGCTCTGTCATCTTTTTGACGAACCACTATCCTTGTATGAACTTTGCTCATTGTAATGTCATTATAATACCAAAACACACCTCCGTCCCAAAACCCACCAGCCTCCGAGGGGCGAATCCCCCTTATTGAGCATGTGTTCTAGATTTTTAAAGTCTTTAAAGCAAAGTGAGAGAATGTTATACCAATCAGAAACAAAAATACGTATGATTAGAGTCACTCAACCTCCACCTTGAAGACAGAAAATAATATAAAACAGCCCAGCTATAAGGAGAATTTTGAGGGGAAAGATACTGTCTTGAACAAGTCAGAGAGGAAAGATACCGTCTTGAACAAGTCAGGGAAGATTTGTGGACCTCTGACTCCTGGGAATCAGTCGACGGGCTGGGACCCTCTTCTCCCTGCATCGGGACGCCTTTGGGTAAGATACAAACCTTCTCGAGAACTTTATAAATCTCTAGAGTGTTACTTTTTAACCTAACACTTTAGTATAGAGTTATTTTTTAACCTAATGCTTTGGTAATGTTAACATGTGTGTACACATATTTTGCATACAGTGCTCATCACCGACAATCCATAACGAACCTGTAAATCTGTTGCTCTGATAAATTACTCCTGTTCATGTAAACTAGCCTCACTCCTCTGAAGTGTTAAAGCAATTCACTGCTCTTTTAAGGCAACAGGTGGTAGTGCTGGGGAGGTAAATATTCCACTTATATAGAAGTCTAAAACTTGTTTCAATTTACATTGCCAGTGCAATCACAGTCTCATGAATCTAAAAGTAGAATCTAATCTTTCTTTATAAAAAATAATGCCAAACTCTCTAAAGCCTTTAAGGAGACATGTAACATTTTCTCTCAAAAATTTAAGATCAATATTTTCTTGTTTTAACTCTAAAAGATTTTAAAATAATGGTCATGCAGCATTCCCAGAAAATAACCTTATGACTTCTGATTTATCATCCTCTGTGATCTGTGTTAGATAGTTTTGTCCTGCTCCGGCAGGGGGGTTGGACTCGATGATCTCTTGGGTCCCTTCCAACCCCTAACATCCTATGATTCTATGATCATGTTTTTATGCTGCTGCTGCTCTTTACCTTCGAAACAACCTTGGTGTTCCTCATGTGTATTCATCCACACTGCAGATACCAATCTACAAATATTTATCATGATTTAATATCAAATGCAATTACTTGTTTTTCCTTCTATGCTTATATATCTCCCAGCTGAGAGGTTGTAGAGAGATGGGGGTTGGCCTGTTCTCCCTAGTGGCCAGCGATAGGATGCCCACAGCCAAATGCGCTGGGACGGATCAGTGGCCATGGCCAGTATGTTGTATTGGAGGTCAGCCCCTGGAAGCACCCACATCAGACCGTGTATGGCATAGGGCTTGTGCCCAAAACCTCTGCCTTTCTACATCTTGTCTGCATCTACTAATAGGCACATGCTCAGGGTTCATAAAAAACTTTATCACAGTTTCATATATTGCAAAATCACAAGGAAATGGCAATAATCCAATTTCAGCAATATGGTTTGTTACAACCATGATAACTGCTTGTAGGAAAGGAGTCTTTTCAAGCCAGAGTTTACTGTGAATCACATAGTGAAGCCATAATTTTCTTCCCTTGTGGAGAAAAAAATAATTGACTATAACCTGGATATAAACATCTATTTTTGCATGTCTTTTTATTACAAACTTTAGAAGATGTCTATATTATGCAGTTCTGTGCTGCTTTCTAGTTATTAGAAAGTACTACTATTCCAAGTACTTTTCCTTGAGTTGCTATTTTTTTCAGGAAGACAAGTAGAATGGAAGCACATAATGCCAGGTATATAATTTTGTGATGCAGAGCTATGCTGACCCTTCAATTTTCATCAGTTTTGCAGAGATATTTAACACTGGGGTTATCTCTGAATTTGGGACCATAATGCAAATCTTAGAAGAACACAGCTAGCAAACACTGTGAAGGGTTTTTCATTTGGGTTTTTTTTTGCTTTCTGATTTAGAACTAGGTGTCAGAAGGTTTCATTCTTCTAGCATAATAGACACTTACTGAACAGAGTTGGAAGTTAGTAATATTTGTAATTTTCTTAGTCTTCTAAAACCTGTTTCATCTACAGTCACTGAACCAATTGTGTTAAAACTTATGTTTTTATTTGTAATTATATACCATGCTTGTCTTATTAATGGCAATATACCATGGTTAATCTGCCTAACATGAAATCAATCACATCCAAGATAATTTGGAGAGTCTGTCTATAAACTCAAGACATCTCATTCACTTGAACTGTAGGTCAGTTACATGGCTGGCTTGTTAGTAACTATCTTTTAACCCCTCACTGTGTTTTGTTTTTGTGGTTTCTTTTTGTTGTTGGCTTGGGTTTCTTTTTAGTTTTATTGGGGCTTAGTTTGTTTGTGGTTGCTTTGTCTTACTTCTACTACTCTTATAATTGCTGGTCTAGCATTATTTCATACATAACTTCATAGTCAATCCAAGATTATTATTTCAGTTGAGACTGATTATCCATTTTTGTGATCATCTAGCTGAAAACTTGTCTGGTTTCTTCTAAGATGCAATATGTCACTTTCAGAATAAATTATTTTTAAACTCCAATCCTTTTTTATTGGGTATGAAGTTCACATATCACATATTCAGAGTGGCCACGGATTCCAGGATATAAATAGCTTCCTGTCTGAGGGCTTTTAAATAAATACCTCTAAGTTTTTATAACTAACACTCTCAAGAAAGCTACTTTAAAAATCTAAATATTTATTGGGCTTTTAGATTCACAGATTTCACTCTACTGACTTAGAAACAGAAAAAATCAAGATAACTAGATTACAAATAGAATGACAACAGACAAAACTGCAAATATGAAACACATTGTAGACTACCTAACTCAATTACAAATTCCCAGAAAAATGATCAATTTAACAGTGAAAAACCATGTTTAGAAAGAAGAAAAACTATTTTTCCAGTAATTATTTAGGCACACAACATATTTCATAGAATCACAGAATCACAGAACATTAGGGATTGGAAGGCACTTCAAAAGATCATCTAGTCCAATCCCCCTGACACAGCAGGATCACCTAGACCAAGTCACACAGGAACACACCCAGGTGGGTCTTAAACATCTCCAGTGAAGGAGACTCCACAACCCCCCTGGGCAGCCTGTTCCAGTGCTCTGTCACCCTCACTGGGAAGAAGTTCCTTCTTGTATTTATGTGCAACCTCCTGTGTTCCAGTTAANATGTCCACATCACTGTCTCTTACACTGCTATGCAACAAGCCAGTCCCCAGTTTATACTGGTACCTGGGGTTGTTCTTGCCCTGATGCAAGACTCTACACTTACCCTTGCTATACTTAGATAAATTTCTTTCAGCCCAGCTCTCCAGCCTGTCCAGATCTCACTCAATGGCAGCACAGTCTGCAGGGGTGTCAGCAACACCACCCAGCTTTGTGTCATCAGCAAACTTGCTGACAGAGCACCCTAATCCCTCGTCCAAGTCATCAATGAATAGACTGAACAGGACTGGTCCCAGCACTGACCACTTGGGCTGTCCACTAGATACAGGCCTCCAACTCTGTCCCATTGACCACCACTCTCTGGCTTCCATCCTGCAGCCAGTTCACGATCCACCTCACTACCTGACCACGCTGCCTCAATTTGTCTGTGAGGATGCTATGTGGGACTGTGTCAAATGCCTTACTGTCATCAGACCACATCCACCGCTCTGCCATCATGCATCCACCTGGTTACACCCTCATCAAAGGCTATCAGGTTGGTCAAGCATGTCTTTCCTTTTGTGAAGCCATGCTGACTGTCCGTAACGACCCTCCTGTCCTTGATGTGCCTGGAGACAGCCTCTAGGACAAATTTTTCTGTTCATTAAAGCAATATACAATATAATACAATACAATATAAATATATAATATATATAATATAAATACATAATATATATAAAATATATATAATAATTTCAATATACATTATGATATTTTAAATGATTTTTTAAGAATTAGTTTATTATCTAAATTATTAAGAATTGTTACATGCAGCACAGTGCATTACCACTATGGTGTGGTATAGAAATGCCAAATACTTTGGGTTTTTTCTTTCACTAAGGAAAATTACAATAAAAACATACTTGACAGGGAAAACTCATAGGAAAATTAAATTGTACCAAATACTAATTTTTGAATCCAAAATGTTTCTGGAACTTATTACTAACTGCAAATACTACTTTTAGTTTGACAAGTCTTTGAACTTTCTGGTACCATCTTAAAAGACACTTTTTGTCTTGGATTTCCCAGTTAAATGTAATTGTTAGAGAAATCATATAGGTTTCCACACAGTAACTGAGGAGTCTCATGTTAGTGATCAGATCAGGATCAGATTATTCCTCAATATGTGGCCTAAATCAAAGCCAGAAACACTGGCAGTCAATAGTCTCTGAAAGGCAGAGGCAAAGATGACTATATTGAGCTAACAGGGGATTGAAAACACTGTTTTTCTTCTTCTCTATCAAGAAATGTAGATTCACGTGATACACAAGCTCAGAAGCAATGCATTGTACAAGCTGGGGGAAGGCAAGTGTAGTAAGTTGTTATCTCAAGCACATTTGTGTTTTGAATGTGTCTGACAATTTTCGTAGTATGAGTTCATAAAATTATTTGACTTTCTAAAACAAGGGGTTTTGACTTGGTTGTAGCCTGTATGCTCTTTCAAACTCATGGAGATACTTCAGCAGATGACAATGGGAGTTCATTCATCCTTCTGTGGAAAATAGCACACTGCCTCTAAGAAGAATTATTTAACCAGATATATTATTATTAGCATGAACAAAACTTCTGTCATTCGGTACAGTTTTTAATGGTTTATGGTAGACTTAAATAAATAAACGTATGCAATGACTAGGAGACTATGCACTAGTCCAAACTCTTTTAACACCACAATCCAAGGAATTAATATTTAACTTAAACTGTGTCACAGCAGGAAGATTTGTCTAAGAATGCCGAAAAATAGCATTTACATCATGCCACCTTGTGGATGCTTCACAGACTTCTTAGGGAGAGGATACAGTAGGAGTTAAACGAAGCAACTAATCCAGGTTGTGAGCTTGCAGGACTTTTAAAGGTTTCTGAAGAATATAAAGAGTACACTTATATAACTCTGGTCTTGATTTGCACCAAAATACCTATAAAATTCTTCATCAACACCTTGCAGTTTTTGAAAATACAGACATGGAGACTGAAAACTTTTCTGTGTTAATAATCACCAAAAGATGTTAGAATGTGAGTCAGTGTTTTGGAAAGAGTGTTTGATAATAACAAGAAAAAAAACCTTTGACTACATTAATGTTTAACAGAAATTATGAATGTATATATTTGTATGTGAATGTAGTATAAAATCATTTATTGTATAGATTATATATACATATATCTCTATATATATAATCCCAGGAGATCAGATTTCTTCTCTGGAAAATTATAATGCTTGCCTAAGTGCAATGTGTTTGAAAATGAAGTTCCTAATTTCAATAACTAATAAATGATAGGCAGCTAACAGGTATTGTTAGATACTGGGTTTTTTCCCCTCAGTGGTGTTAAGCATTGTGGCAAAATCACACACAGATCAAACCAGAGAATCTCAGCCTTACAGCAGGAATCTGGATGTGGTAATCATATATATGACCCTATGATGTTGTAAAACAAATAGTCCTATAAAATACCTAATGATTTTGAATTATTCTTTTTAGCAAGATACAACTTTATGCTCATATCTAGGACGTGAGTATCTGGGATTTCTGCAGTATATTTTCTTATGTAGCATATGGTTAAGCCAGAACCCAGCAAATATCACACAGAGATTTCAGATCTCTAAGTAAAAAAGGCAGGGAATGATCTGACTAGGGAATAGCATATGTGCTAACAAACATTTCTGTGGCTTGCCTGATGCTGGAGTTTTGCGATGGATGGTTTTCTTCTTATGAATAGTATTCCTCACACAATTATGTTGTAAAACTGCAAGTCACTCCAGCACTTCAATGTCTCCTTTGTACTGAGATGCCCAAAACTGGACACAGTGCTGAAGGTACGGCCTCATCAGTGCCGAGCACAGGAGGACAACCACCTCCCTACTTCTGCGGGAAAACTTCTCTTTAAAGGACATTTGTCCCTACAGTTAGACTACTAACATATACTCCACTTCCTAGGTTGGGGTAATCCCAAGCACAAATACTTGCTGGGTGGTGAATAGATTGAAACAGTCTTGAGGAGAATGTCTTAGGGGTGTTGGTGGATCAGAAGCTCAACATAAGCCAACAATGTGTAAGGGCAGCCCTAAAGGCCAACCATATCCTAGGCTGTATCAAAAGAAGCATCACCAGCAGGCTCCTCTACATCTTATTCAAGGGAAATAGAGGTCTAAGAGGTACCAAACTAGCTCAAGATCATTAAAGCAGCTGTACAAATTCATTTTGTTTTGTCACTTTGCTTTGTACATCTTAAAAATGATCTTCTGAGGTGCCACACGGGAACGGCTGCAGCATGTATTCATTCTCTGAGGTGTTCTACCAGTTCTGAGATGTACTGTATTGGTGCCATGAGAACTGAAAAGTATTACACACTTGCAGATGACATTAAGAAACACTGTACAGCCCCTATTTTGATGACATCAGAAACTATTCCAGCTACTATTATATACCAATAGTAACAATAGGCATTGCAAAGCAGCTGGAATAATGTTAAGTTGACCAAACCAACAGAATACTATTTATCATAAATGAATTTGTTTAATTTGTATGTATGTGTATATATATAGACATATACAAAATAAACTCTCTATATATATATTTAGAATAAGCCTGTGCAAATAATTTATGACCAAAAAAAAGACACAGGTACATATGCCATTATCTGGACAAAATGGACACTAAAATCCCAACCAATAATATGTGTCTTAGGTCTGAAATGCACACGGTGCTCATTATGCACAGAGACCTTTATTAAAACCAATATCTGCAGATTAATTCATTTGCTTTACTGTGCCTGAGATATAGAAATCTTACATGAATACCAACAGTGGATGCCAAGGAAATGTCTATTGACAGACATTTAATGTTTCCAGGTCTGAAGGCATATAATAATATTAAATAAAAATGTAAAAATGATGTTGCTAAAAATTTTTAGAACTATATGTGTGGATTATACAGATGTCTGGCAACAACTCTCTTCTCTGTGTAACCAGCTGTGGTTTACCCTGAAAGGGAATAGGTGTCCATGTGTCTGTATGACTCTGTGGGAGAACACGGTACTTGTACTATTAAGCCTCCCAAAGGTAACTCCTAAAGGAACACTGGAGACTGTCCTTTCCAATCCAGCACCTGGGCAACCAAGGATCATGTCAGTTAAAATGAGCTTGTGACATCTCAGATTTTGTCAGAAATAAAACCAGACACACGGGACAAGCCCGACTTTAAGCCAGTCTTTGACTCAGAATGGCTTACGTGAATTCTCTGAAAAGAAAAGTCTGGAAGTCTCCAGTGACCAGGTGGTCTTCATACTGTCCATCGCTCATCTCTGCTACTGTGGTGGCTAGATCTGGCATGAGTCAACACCACAGAGCAGCATTCCTCTCTGCAGTGTTATTAGCTGACCCCACATCTGCAGCCTCCTTGTGTACAGACAAATTCCTGATTAGATTCATGGGTCCTTGTCACTCCTTTCCTTAAACTCCAGTTTTACACAGAAATATGTTTGATTTAAGTGTATTTTAAAAAAACAAGGGAATATAACTAAAACATTATGGTATTTTCTGATGTGGGGAAATTCATGTCTGTAACAAGCCTTAGAGAACTGAGGGGTTGAGTATGAAGGGGGCTGACAGTGAATACAGCCTGAAGAAAAGTCCTCAGAAACCGGCTGGACAGAAGACTGAGTGGGAGTTTCCCCTATGATTATGTTAATTAAGAGGATTTGCTGCCAGCTCTTATCTTATCCAGACATCCTCCTTCATACATTATGCCTCCATCAGGCAGAGTTCAAACTGCAGGTTTTCTAAAGATCCCTTGACTCAGACTGCTTTGTAGTAAACCACAAACTATATGAGAAGCAGCAGGTACTTTTGTAAGGGAATAGCAACGTAACACGCAGCTCGGTTTGTCTGCAGCTTTGCCCTCCTCTTCTCCCACCAAAGGCAATCTATTTATTTCTCTTCCTTTTGACAAGAAGGAGGAATTAGTTTACATTGCTCAAGAGGCAAATACAAAAGTATGTCCACTACAGAGTTGCTATCTAGCCTAGGTAATGACAGGATAAACATCCATCCGATTAATGCTGGACTGTGCTATCAATTATTTCACATTTCATGAAAACTGTGACATACAGTCATCAATTGGAGTGAAAGTAAAGACTGTCTGGTAAGAAAAAGGGTCAGTGCCAAAACTACAAGAGGATCTCAATTGTTTCCATGCTGTAGTTTATTGAACTGAAATAATGAGAAACAGAACCAGCTCATTAGTGTTCAGGATAACATTTTTAAATGCACATTGAGGTGCCTGTGAAATATTTTGAAGCATGTATTTACAATTGTCTACACAATCAGTAGCCCAAATTTTTGTGTCTTCTGTCAGACTCTGATTTGCAAAAGTGAAATGGCTCAAACAATTACAAGCAGGAAGAGTAGCAGAGGCAAGGGAGTAGTCTGAGACTTCTAAGGTTGCAGACTGTAGTGAGAATGGAGCAAGATGGAATGGAATGTAGCACGGATGTTATTAGCTCACTGGTGCTTTTTCTAAGTCCTCCAAGAAAAAATATGTTTTTATGCATTCCATGCCAAAACCAGCAAGTGCCACCTTGCCTTATATCACAGGGTTGGGGGGTGTGGAATAAAACCCCTCCCTTGCAGCGGGGGATAAACAGGGACTCAAGAGTCAGGTGCAAGTGATCACCATTAGGATTCCCCATCTCCCAGCCTCACACCAAGAGATCAACAAAAGGGCAGCCACAGGCACTAAAAATCCGTGAAGCGTAGGAAGTAAAGGGGAGGCAAATCATTTGAGACTTTGTTGCTGGACTCCGGAGTCCCCTTTCCTCTTATCCTTCTCTGCTTTTTGAGTTCAGCATCTATTAATTTTGGTACACTATTTTTGTGGACTTATGGTGAAAGTCTCTCTTAATTCAATCAGAGTAAATCTACAAACCCAAGTAACTCCCTTGTCTGACGAACTGGGGTATGACTAGCTGACGTTATTGAGTAACAGCTTAGAGAAGTTATAATATTTTGCTGTTTCCTCTTCAGAAATCTCCTGTAGATAATCACATCTTCACTGAAGAATTGCTGCATGAAATTTAAAGTCTAAGTTCACTCATTAACACTTAAAATAGAAAAGCTAACCCTGTTTTTCATATGATTTGAAATGTACTTTTAATGCATATTTTTAATGTATTTGTAATTACTAGGTCATTTAAATACAGTTTGGTTTATTCATTTGGTTTATTCATTCATTTCATAAGTGAAAAAGGTAAATGAGACTTCTTTGTTGAAACTCTAGATCTAACTCTCATTTCAATTAATTTTTCTTTCTCATAATGTGTGTTTAAAAACTCTAGGAAATCTGAAATTATTACAGAAGTCTGTTAAAACTCATGAGTCACGATCTAAAGTTAACTATTGGGCATAATCCTAATTTCCAACATGTCTCAGTAAACCTATTTCTGAAGTCTAGGTAGAAATAAAGTTGAATATTCAGATTTCTTCACAAGAGAGACAATCACCTCCATTGTGATTCTCAGAGCAGTTGTGCATGAAGCTTTTCATGTGTGCAAACCAAGGAGTGGGTTCATTAACCATCTAAATCCTCTCAAGCACATTGTAACCATCTGGAATTGTTATCAAAGTAAAAACTTTGCTAATAACTACTTCGGTTTTGATATCACAAGATTTATAGAGGCAAATACTAGCCTAGGTTTTTATGCATCTCTTTACTTAAGTCTAACACTTCAACCAATACCCAAGTGTTTGAAATTTGACAGATCTTTGTGTCATCTTTGTGACTCTATTCTGCCCTGGTGAGGCCTCATCTTGAGTACTGTGTTCAGTTTTGGGCCCCCCAGTTNCTTCCAACCCCTAACATCCTATGATCCTATGATGCTATGACTCTTTGTAGCAAAATTAAAGAGACCTTTCCACCAGCATTTAGTTATGGCTTGACTTAAGAATCTGCATTTTGACAATAGATAAAGGTTATTGCCACATAGCCAAAGATCCCAGCAATATCTTCTGTTCATTGTGTTTCACTAGCCATACCCATGGAGCAGTTTGAGTTAATGGTTTATGAAGAAGTACTTGCTGGATTGTAGAAGTCTTCTCTTCTTCTCTCAAATCCTGCCTTTTCTGAACATTTAATTTAATGTGTATAAAGTTTATGCTACTGAATTTTGATAAATACTGACTTAATAAAACCCCCCTGAGCATTTCCAATGTATTCCTGTATGATTAGAGTATCCATTACATAAACTCAGCAGCAATTGTCCAAGTCTTTCCTTAGAAGTCATTATTCACTGAGATATTTATTCAAGAAAGATGTCCCCCAACCAGATGTTTCTTTTCCAGGGGTATCCTAGCAATGGAAAGGTCTTTGTCACAAATGTCATCAGCTAGCATCAAGAAAAATTATCCCACAGAACTGTTATTTTTACAGC
Organism: Rhinopomastus cyanomelas; assembly: GCA_013400115.1. NCBI lineage: Eukaryota > Metazoa > Chordata > Aves > Bucerotiformes > Rhinopomastidae > Rhinopomastus > Rhinopomastus cyanomelas. The sequence goes on from VXBP01000604.1 coordinate 19,976, forward strand.
TTTTTCATTAAGGTTGCAGGTCTTACCTGTGAAAATGTTGTATGTAAATATTTCATTCTGCTACCTGATGCACGAAGGTCTCTCCATTACCTGTTTGGAACAGGTTTTGTGTTGGTTATCCCAGTCTGACTCTGTTTGGTCCTGCTGCAGTTTTGTAGTTCTTCTGGAAACAATAAAACACACTATAAGAGCACTTTTTAGGAGATGAAGAAGCTAAAGTTTGATAGGATAGAAGCTCAGGCTAACACAGGTTCTAAGTGCCATGACTGACCTATTGGAAAGGTTGTTTGAAACACATGAACTTATGAGTGACACTTTATGATGAGAGACAGCTTGTGCAGACCCAGCATGGGAAAAGATAAGACAAGGATGTGAAAGGCTTATGCAAAGAAAAGGGTAGTCTTGTAAATCAAAATGGAGAAATTATAAAGCTGAAAGCTATGAAGAGGTAGGTAGAGGGGACATCTTATAAACGTCTTATAAACCATGAGGAACTTGTGCCACAACTACTTACCTCCACTGAACAACTGAGGGAAGTGTGATCAGGTCAAGGCTGTTCTTGTTTGCATTGCTAGTACTCAGAATGGAAAGCTGAGGGAGTAAGACAGGAGTCCTAGGATTTAAAGATATCTTAAGTCTTTCAAGTAAAATTGCAATGCAACAGTTAGAAAATAATTTTTTTAAGTAAGAAAATATGTCTTGTAAACAAGTGCACAGGGAATAAGCAAGAAGAAAATATCACACATACAAACCCAAAAAGCATAAACATGCCAGGGATTCAACCAAACGCAACTCCGCACTGCGAAGCTGCCTCTCTTGGCAGTTCAGTTAACGCTGAGTAACACAGATGTAATTTATGTCAATTATACAGCCCAGCAACGTGAACAGAACCACCAATGTGAGAAATGTCAATAAGGGTTTATGAACTCCAAACGTAATCCTCTAGTTTCTGCTCTGCAGGTTTATAAGCACTTAGTGCTGCAGATCAATAAAGCACAGGAGATACGCTGCCCACTAACGCGTAGCTTTTCCTTTCGGTGAGATTCAATGGTTCTTGCTCTGCATGTGTTACTGCATCAGAGCATCAAAAGAGAAAAGACACAACTAATACTGTGCTTGATGTGATGTCAGACATCTAATCTTTCTCTTCTGCTACATATCCCTGTTAGAATGGCTACTAAATCGATGGCCATTAGGTGTTACATCTGCCTAAGGAATACCAAATCTTTACTAGTCCAAGAAATTTTAGGAAGAAATTTGTATATTTCTCTTCTTACTTCAAATCAGCCTCAGTACATATTTACAAACATTTTTTAATAACGTTTCAGGAGTTTGAATATTGACTTCTGGATTTGCCCAGCTATTTTGTTGTTCTGCACTGGATAGCTGGCTATCTGCATCACAGGTAGGATGTGCCGGGACGTGTGATCTTCTACACCTACAGCAGCTACCTTAGCAGAATATTTCAACTCTAACCAAGAGTGTCAGACAAAGATGCAGTGTTTGTGCCCTTTCATACCTTACCTACCTTTTCCTTTCTAGTTTTATTGCATTTCCTTTCTAGTTTTATTTATCTGAAGAGTTTGATGTATCTCCAAGCTGCAAAAAAACAAGCTGATTTAAATATTTCTTCTGTCATTGACTTATCTGGGGAAGGTTCCCAGAATTATTTATACAAACAACATAACTATTTTAATATACTGCCTTAATGAATTTGGGGAGGTGACAAGAATGCTGACACTGTTTATAGGTCCTTGTAATGTTCCCTGTCTTTCTTTCTGCATTTCTGCCCATTCTGTATTTTGTATTTCTAAATCTGTATTTAGACTCTGTAAGGTTGTGCTTGATTTAGCACAACGTATTGTGACTCTTCCTGTGAGTTTAATCATAGCAAGATGCAGATTTCTTTCTGCTTGTGGTAAAATTCAGCACAAGCAGATTTGTCCCAGGATCTGCACATCTGTTTCACTGATTTGTATTCTGCAGGGTGACAAATACAAGTCATGTCAGTCCTACTGCTGGCTACAGCAGGGATATGCGAAATACATGAAGTGCTGCATGACCAAAGGAATGTCAAAGGAATCTTAATGTCTAAGATGGGATTGGTTCCCCGATTATTTGTATGCCAATGATTGATAGCTTCAGAAGAGCTGAAAGGAGTTGAAGACATTTATCCAGGTCCCTACATGTTTAGACAACCAGCCAGAATCCTCCCACTAGCTCTTTGGTGCTCCTCTGGCAGAACTACCAGCCAGGAAAATCTTGTTAAGGTGGGCTGGTCATGAGTTGGTGGGAGATTTATTTGCCCTTGGAGCTAAAACTTCTCTGAAGCACTTTGCAAAAACACAGAACGTTTAAATTTTCATACTGATCGACTACTATGGAAACAGTTAGGGGAAACCGTGCAGCAACAGGGTCTTCATGTAAGGATGGTCCTTGACCACCACTCGATCCCATTAAGGCCACATTTTGTTCAAACTTTCTTGATGAATTTGATTCATTACTAGTAAACTTTCTATTTGTAACACTTAGAACTACACATATCTCCATGCTTCAGCTTTGGATTCAATGAAATATGAAGCAGGATGACTTAGACATGCTTTGTCATGTGAACTGTAACCAATAATTGAGCTGTGATGGGGGAAGAAACCAACAAAATTTTTCAGCAAAATATAACAAACTCCAGAAAATCACATTTATCTTAATTTCTTCTTTCTTTTCATATTTGCTTTCTCATGTGTTCCAACATTTTTCTTGGAGATTTGGATGTTTATTGGACAAAGTCAATGTTACCATGATGTGATATCTATGGAATAGAACACTGTGTTGGTCAGTGTAGGGCCACTTGTCCACTCTTTCCCCAGAGGTGCAGCCTCTCACTTACTGCACCCACTACATTGTGGAACTCTAGTAGTTACCATCATCTTCAGAGGAGCAAGTCTAAGCAAGAGCCTTCCTGCATCCCAATTCTTGATAGTAATGGTGAAGTCCAAGCGTTATCACTTCTGGAAGCAGACACTGTCAGCACAAATATGCCATGAACTTCAGAAAGTGCAGTTACACATGAGACACTGAGCTGGAAAACAAAATCATTGAACAAAATAAATATGTGAAGAGGGTGTGTCAGGAGGATGGAGCCAGACTGTTCTCAGTGTCATCTGATGACAGGACAAGAGGCAGTGGGTGTAAGCTGGAACATAGGAGGTTCCACATCAATAGGAGAAGGAACCTCTTCAGAGTGAGAGTGACAGAGCCCTGGAATGGACTGTCCAGGGGGGTTGTGGAGTCTTCTTCTCTGGAGACATTTAAAATCCACCTGGCCATGGTACTGTGCGACTTGATATAGAGGATCCTGCTGTGTCAGGGGGATTGGACTAGATGAACTTTCAAGGTCCCTTCCAATCCCTAATGTTCTGTGATTCTGTGAAAATTAGAAATCAAATAAGGACATGATGTCAGTCATTGAGGTTGTAACTTCTATTCAAGACTAGAAGATGTGAAATGTATGATCATTGTTAAGAATTATTTTAGACTAAGCATCTGTCCCATTTCTTCAACAGAAAGACAGCCACTGAAGATAACAAAGGTAGAGGAATTATCACAGTATGTTTTATATTTTTGAATGTCTGTTAGTACAGTCTGTGTCAGTCTAAAATATGCAGCAGTACTAGCTAAATAAAACAGAATTATTCAGTTAGATTCATGAAATCTCTGCACAATTTATATTGTTAACAAACAATGAGGACAACTTACACATTGAGTGAGATTCCATCTATCTCATTCCTGTTTGCATCCTCAGTAGGTCTTATGGGCCCAAGGGTCTGTCAGATTAAAGATTAGTGGGTGTTCTGTCTACAGGTTTTGTGTCAGTGAATAATTAAAAGTGATTTGTTCACATGAATACATTTTTCAGTCACTCTTTCATGCACATTGATCTTTCTTCTCTTTACCACATGCAGTATGCTCCTGTGTAAGCCTGAGAGAATGAAGTAATTTGTGCTTTTATCTCTTGATCATCATCATCCTCCATTAATTATGTACACGCTTACTGTATTAGACAGTGTCCTCTCCTCTTACATACGTACAGAGGCACACGACATCTTAAAACAGCTTGCTTCAATGAAAGATGCCTTTCATGTAATACCTTATGACCAGTGACTTCCTTACAGATATAAAATTGCTGGATTTCTCTTAAAAACTCTTATACAGCAGCTGCAGTAAAGACTAAGTTCCTTTTAAGCAATACTTTAAGCATTAAGCGTTAGTATCAAATTAAATGAAACCAACGTGCCAGCCACGGAGATGCAGCCACAGAAATATAAGCACAGTGCTTTTAGTGTGTGTCTGTGAACACGTAAGAGAAAGTGCTGAGAGTACTCCACAGGCCAAATGAAAAGCAGCAAGTAGCAAAGAAAGAGCTCGATTGACCCATCCTTTTTTTAAATACCAGATAAAGCTGCTATGGGAATTTACTGTGCGATACTGCCTAAAGAGATTGTGGAATTATCTCATTCTTTTAACCAAGTTATTGTCGGTTGGAAAACTAGACTACACCCACCACAGGACCTTTACACTCAAACAAAACTCTTTTCTTTAATTGAACCAAACCACAACATACCAAGTGCACACAGCTTCATCTCCGCTGGGCTGTAGGTCACTTGTACTTTGGATGGCTCATCTTCCCACTGCAGGTCTGGTCGCATCCAAGAGAACCTCAGTTGTCCTCATGACTTTTACTTTTGGAAGAAAGACTTATCAGATGATGAAATGTTGTGGTGTATGCTGTTTCAGGCCTAAGACATCATCCTAGGGAATGCTGCTAGCTGGTGGAGAAGAGCTAGATGCCATGGAAATGAGATAAGCACGAAGAAAACAAAATATAAGGATAGGGCACCTAGGTGCACAGCAAGGGAACTTGCCTGCCCACCAGTCAGACCTGAAGAAGAATGGGAAGCCATCTAGGAGGCTGATTGTCTCATGAGAACTTGTGGGATCACGGGCAGGGAGAGATTGTATGTAAGGGACAGCCTGAGGACTAACAAACAGCTTTCACTTGATCACATTGATCACGGTGTGATTGTCCTTTTGACAATGAAGTAAGCTGAAAACTTGCTAGTCATCAAAATTTTAGAGAAAAGCTTGAAAACATAAAATGTAAGAACCTAGAGTAGCAATAAAGGCAGCACCAATGTAATATTTTCTTAAAAAATGTCTGGTGATTTTTATGTCCTTAGTTTTTCATGGAGGTGCTTATATTCTAAGACTTAGGACCATGTACTAAACTCCATATTCATCTTCCAGGGATACGATGAGAAATGTTTTCTCATCACAGGTGGTTCCTAAGTTAATCTCTCTGATTGGATTTGACAAAGGAGTGAATTCATTGAACCTTGATTAACATATCAGAAAGATTTCCTATAATGAGTAAAATCCTGAAGCACTATTTGCTGTCCTTTTTGAAAGTTAATCACCACCACAAAATGTTCTCTGGGTTCTGCTGCAGTGTTACTGTCTTCTAAATGTGGGAGCAATAACTTTTTGTATAATGTTTTGCTCAAGTGGCTCTGTGCTGGACAGACCTACTCTCTCTTCCAGAGCTGCAGGGAAAGAGTCAAGATATTTTATATCATCAGGTATCACGTCTCTTCTTACAGACTTTCTGTTTCTTAAACAGAGCCAGACTTCAACATGATTTCATGAGTTGTGATTGCTTAATATAAGTATTTTTGATCATTTGAGAGAATCAGGAATGCCTTGAAGCTATGAAAAGGTAGACTTTGCAGCAAGTAAAACAAACAATAAAGATCAAAATAGAAAAAATCCAGGAAAATTCAAAGAATAATTGTCTGTATATAAACAAAAAGTGTCTTTCTAGAAAACATTTGAGAAGTGTATGTTCTGTGTGCATGGTGCAAAGTAACAAAGCCTTTATTAACACTTCCAAAACTTGCATAGCGTGTAGCTTATCCATCCCAAAACTTCTGGAAGTTTTTGCTGTACGCAGCACTACCTTGTATTGTTTAGCCATGAATTTTAAAAGGTATTGAGATGGAAAAGATAAATGGTAGGCCATGTGGAAACCTACTACTTTTTCTTTGCTCACCTCATTTCCACTCTCATAGTTTGTTTATCTTGGGTTACATTTTTAACATTTAACAGGTCTGAAAATCTTGAAATAGCTCCTGATTTTGTCTCAGAGAAGAATGTTAAAACCAATCCTCCTTTTGAACACATGTGCAATTTCTTTACTTAATGCCAAATTTGAGCTTGTCCAAAGTCCAGGGTAGACAGCACTTGTTGGGCCAACATTTACTTTTCACCACTAATTTAAAAGCAGTTGAACTGAGGGTACTTGTACATATTCAGGGTTATCATACAGAATATCTGAAAGGTGTTAACTTTTATACTCATTCTTTTTCATGTTAGTATCTATGTTAATGCAAGTTATATATTGATGAGGGTAGAAACACTCTTTTATCCATGTCTGTCTTTTTCTTGTAGCACAACAATTAGATTCTTTGTGAGAATACTATGAAGTTGCATTGTAAGAAACCTTTCAGCTGCTTATTCTGTTGTCTGTTTTCAAGTATTGAATTTTATGAACTTGCTGTATCCAGAATGACTGGTTTTAAAACCTAAGGGTAGCAGATTATAGTTATCATATTTATGTCAGGAAAGCATCTAAATTTAAATGTCTTACGAACCTCTTTTTCTGTTTGTGTTGGAAGCTGAGGTATTTCTGTTGGTTCATACTGTTTTGCCATTTAACTAGCACAGTGTAGTCATTCAAATACTAGGATCTAGATACATCCCAGCTCATAGATGTTTCTTTACATTTATTTCAGAGCAAGATGCCAAATTTTCAGAAAAAAATGTTAATCTTGAGAACTTTAGTATAGAACACATGATAAAATTTCAGTTATTGTTGCCACATTGAACTTCATAAATGGCACTTAAGTACATGAAATTTTTCTGAGGTTTGTAGGCAATAAAAGTGAAATTCAGCTTGGAGGGGGAAAAAAAGCAGTAAATTTTCTCTAATGTAGTCTTGTTTTCTTTATGGAAAAAGCTGTTTCCATATTTGGTAAGTGCATATGAAACTGGTGGATTTATATGGGGTTTAGTGATACGTAGACCTCTAACTTTCTACACAGAGGTGAGTTTCCCTCAATAAAATAAGAATGTCTCCCATGTCAGCTTGGAATGTGCCTAGCACAGCAAAGAGTTTATCCTGATTAATGACTGCAATACTCTTTGTTTCATTTTGTTCTTACTGCTAATAGAATTACAGAAATACATTTCACTGTTCTGAATCACAGAAGATGATCCACAACAAAGGAAGTGTTTTCTTCTCATAACAGTTACAGCAAGTGGAATGGTAAAGCATTGATGGCTAATAGATGAGATCCAACTTTAAATGTTAACAAAAAGTATTTGGCGTAATATCCAAGAGTGGACTGATGGACCCACATCCTCTATCATCACACGAACAAAATAGAATATTTTAGTAAATTTTATTTCTTTCCAGGATTACAGACGTATTCCCATGTTGTCTTTTCTAATATTCTTCCACGTTTGTGATGACACAGTGTTTATTTCAGTTATTGTGTATCATTTTTTCTTCTCTAACAATAGTGCAGCACTTCCTCTTCCCAGTGAAGACATAGTAGTACCAAATAGCATCTGGTAGGTTCATGAAATCAGTGGCAACTCTGGAGGGATCAGACTGTGTTGGGATAGAGTTCCAACACTATTTGTATGACTCTGTGCAATGAATATTTGTGTTTCTTCTGTCTTGATGTCAACCTTTCCCAATAAGCAAAGAAGAAGTGGAGACTGAGCTCAAGAATGTTTGAGGTAGAGGTTTCTAGGCTGCAGGATACAGAGTGAAAAATAAAACAAGATGATCACAGTAAGGGCTTGAGAGTCTTCAACTAAAATACAGAGAAATAGAAAGAAATGTGTTTTTGCCATAACGACATACATATAAGAATTGTTCCTCTGTTGCCTTAATTTCATTTAGAGGTGGGTAAGTGAATACTGGAGTGTCTTGGGTTTGGGACAGAAGCAGACACATTCAGAAAGATGTGGATGAGATTAACAGTTTGAGGCTGTCTCACCTTATCTTAATATTTGGCATAATGAGCATTCTTTCCTCATAGGGGTCAGGTGGGTGTTTTCCTATTTAGGACTCTATCAGGCAGGACCTATCTGCTTCAGGTCTGTTACCGAATACACAGGCACATGGCACTGGGAGAGCTCCTGGGGAAGACTGACAGTCTCTCAGAGCCTAGCAGGGTTGCTTTCCCAAAATGTGACACTAGTTTTCTGGAGGGCTTTCAGTCTTCCCTGTGCCCCTAGCATGTGACTTCCAATTCCAATATTTAAATTTGATGCAATCTATATGATAGTTGACTGCTGTTTCTTCTAGCCTCATCCTTTAGATATCTTCCAATATATTAATAGAATCATTCAGCAGCCTTCTGTTTGCAGACTGTTAGTCTATCTAACAAATGCTTTATGAAAAAGGATAAATAGATCTTTCTTTTCCTTTATTTCTTTTTTCCTAAAGTGTATTTTAAACTGTCAAAAAATTATGCAAGCATACACTTATGTGTGAAAGCACTAAATTGCTAAAACTATATTTTAGCAATTACATGGAAAAAAATATCCTGCATCATTTTTGAAAACAATTTCAGCTGTAAAACCATACAGCTATTCTTGAAAATGTTACCTTGCCCCTCCCTAGTAGTTTTCTCTGTAATTATGTTCCTTAATTACCTTTCTTTAATAAGGTGTATTCCAGTCTGACTAAATTAGCAGCATCAGGATATGGAAGTTTCTGTCTTTGCTTTTTTGAATTACACATGAAAAAATCAGGAAGATGTGCTAGTAGCAAAGTAGGATTTGAAAAATAGAAATGTGAAATTAAGGATATTTTGAAGCTCCTTTGTTCTTTGGGTCAAGAAATAGAAAAATGTATTATTCCTGGAGCTGAACTGAAAATATGTTAAAGGCTGGGTTTTTATGTAAATTTCAGCAAGACTTGTAATGAACTAACTCGTATGCCTGGTAAAACATCAAGCTCAGTAGAATTTTTTCATCCTTAACATTTCCATGACAGCAGCACTGGCAAATTCTGCCTTTCATTAATTTACACCATTTTTTGCAGATCAGGATTAAGGATATCAACAGAAATCTCAGCTACCACATTGCTTTTAAGAAATGTGTCCTATACTCAAGCTTCTCCACGTATATAATTAAATTTTAATGCATGGGTTCATTGCTACCCCACACTTTTCTAGAAAATTAATCTTCTAAAAAAATTCACAAAGAGATCTAATTCTCAGCTCAGAAGGAGCAATTTTTATCCTTGAAAATATTTCATATTTTATTCTTTTTATCTTAGAACATAGGGCTAATCATTTTTCACAGAAGGTTAGTGATCATCCAATTTCATGGGGTTATTGGTACACATCAGTGATGTAAAACATGCAAGTGTTTGGTTATTTCATCTTTTCTGAAAATACAGACTGCTGCAGGACAGAGTAATGACATTTGGCTTATCTCTCAAACACAAATGTAATTTGGAGACCACTGGTGCATTTTAGGAAAGGAGTACCAATTCCTCATGTAAAAAGCCAATCTTATGACACCATCCTCTCAGCTGCAGTCCTGTTAAATAGAGTATTAGTACTAACTGCTAACATTCTCTCTTTTCAATAAATAAAAATGATATGAAGTTTCTCTAGCTATTGGTAGGTCACCTGAGGCCAGCTCTCAGTCTCTGAACCCAGAGGAGATAAAGTTCAACGGAAGGATTCTTAGATTTTGGTTGATGTCAAATTTATCTTGTCCCACATATCTTTTGTTTTTTGCAGAATCACAGCATAATTTTTTTTAGAGGAGACCTTTAAGATCATCAAGTCCAACTACTAAGCCATTACTGACAGTTCACCACTAAAGAATGTCCCTCGGCACTACGTCTATAAATCTGTATTCTCAGCATCACCTCTTCTAAATACCTCCAGGGATGGCAACACCACCACTTTCCTGGGTAGCCTGTTCCAATGCCAGATAATCCTTGCACTGAATAAGTTTTCCTAACGCATAGTCAGCACTTTCCCTGGCAGAACTTCAGGCTATTTCCTCTATAGCTTGTTACTTGGGTGAAGAGAATGACTCCCACATCACTTCAGCCTCCTTTAATCATAAAGCCAGGCACAGAATAACTTCTCTTTGATTTAACTATCTAAAAATAAGATGCTCAGTCTGCACAATTTAGTTATCTTAGTTGCTTCTAACCATTGGAAAGAGAGATTTTGGAATTTTAGTCTAGTTTTAGAGATAACTTATCTCATTTTAAAGCTGAATGTATAATTTCAGTCAACTAAAATAATAATAATATGAAATATGTACAAACACAGCACTGAACCCAGCCCACCTGCTGGCACTTCACTGTCACCAGTGATGCAGATGTTGGGGAAGACCCAGACTGGGCTCTGCAGCAGATGGGAACTGAATGCAGAAGCTGGATTACAAAACTGGATTCAGATAAGAACATCAGCTGCAAAAGAACCCTTTTTTGAATGTTTAAGCTACACTGATACTTCAGAAAACATATTACCCTCAGAAAACCAACAGACCAGTTCATAATCCTCAGGCAAAAAACAATTTAAAAAATCTGTATGAATACTACTACAATACACATTATATCAATTAGTTTAATTAATATAAACCTGATATGAATTAGTTTATGACTGGCAGGAATATGAAGTATGTTGCTTGACCTCAAAATGTCTCTCTGGCCTCAACAAAATGAGCTTATTTGTACTATCTGCAGAATAATTTACGCTCTAGTGAGGTCACTGCATAGCAGCAGCCATTACACAGAAAACTGCTTTCTGTAGTCTTGTCAGGCTGGCAAGCAGTTCAAAGAATTCATGGCCATGAGCAGCAAACACATGTCCCTGGGTGGACCTCTTGCCCAAGCAAACTCAAAGAAGCATTAGCAGGAGCTTTAAAAAAACTTTTCAAGATATTAGACTGAAACTTATCCAAAACTCAAAATTCTTTAAGAAATTAGATTGATTTAGAAAAGTTTTTGCTCTTTAAAACTAACAGGACCTGAAGGACATGTGAGTCTATTTCCATGGCAATAGTTGCTGAGGAACTGTTGATATTCCATACACATGTTTAAAGTAAATGTGTTAATCCCGACTGTCACTGGTAGGAAATGAGTAAAGACGATTTTTTGGTTTGGGGTGGTTTCTTTCCTTAGCAACTGGACCTCTTCCAGCTTTTCTGTTATACTTCAGCCAAAAGTATGCAAAATAGTTTTGCAGAATACTAGCCAGGATATTCAACTTCTTTCTCAGCTACTATGTGATTCTTTGCTGGGAGTGCAGAATAATTGAGTTTTCCCAACACTTCACTCAACTAAAGATCACCTTTTGCTCTGATAATACGCAATGAGAGTAAAGGGAGGAGAAATTACTGTAGAACTCTGTGCAAAGAAGTCACAATTCAAAGAGCAGGGATACAGAGAATCTTCTTTTCAGAGTGAATACCTAGTCAACATTTGTGGTCCTGTGATCTAATTTGCTTAGGAGGGAAAGAGAGTCTTGAAGTCAGGTTACTGTGACCCAGTTGGAGTGTTATTTACATTAGGCACAGGAACACTACAGACACAAGGAAGTTAAACAATATAAAATGGTCAATATTAACGTAAAAACTATTTCAAATGTTCCCTTTCAACTCTTTGTCTGTCTTTTTTTCTCCTTTATATCTGTTACTACGATTTGTCTCACTGTCATGGATTTACCTACACTAAAAAAAAATGCCTGGCCCCAAGAAGGGCATCACCTGGGTATTTTATTAATTATTAAGGAATCTCACTTGATACTGCAAGACTCAAGTCAAGTCACTTTGCAAATTTGATTAGACTTCATTATCAGCTTTGCACTGATATACCTACTCTATATAGTCATATAAACTTTTTATACTATATAAAATTAAAACTTAGTTATCAATATTTTTGAATACTTTGAGCTAGGAATTCTCACTACTTTCATCTAATACTCATATGGAGCAGGCCAGTTGCAGGCTACATTATCAGGAACTCGGCATAAAGTTTAAGTATTTATTAGCACAGGCTTAATCATGGCTAAAAAGAAAATCTCCTGATTTATAAATAATCATAGACTGAAATGCTAGTACGTTGTTGCTAATGAATGCCAAATTGAGTGCAAATAGAAAGCCACCAACATGGTAGCATTACATCAGTATAAAGACAGATGCAATGGGCATAATGTGGATCACACTAAAGGACAGTATAAAACCATCCAAAACTGGAAGTAGGTGTTTTGCTGAATATCACTGCAGCAGGTGGATTAAGCTTCACTGCCATCTGCAAAACAGATTCAGCAATGCTCGTTAAGGCATAGTCTTGATTTGATTTGATGTTATTTGATTTGATTTTGATTGATCTAGTGCTCATCCTCTTAGGTGTGTATTTATTTCCATAGTACCCAGTAAGCAATAACAGTAAAATCTGGAGAGATTCAATAATGTAATGCTTGTTTGGAGCAGGCTCTATATTCAAAGAACTGTGCAAATATTAACCAACTAATAAAAACTTATTTATGCCATTCCCATCTTATTATATTAATGAAGCATTTTATATATTCTCCATCTTTTCCTTCAAATTCTTAGCTTTTTGCATTTGGGCATTTTGTGGTAGACTCTAGAGATTAATTTGTACAGCTAAGAAAGATGTATACATGGATCACACATTTTACAAACCTCTCCTTAAATAGTGTCTGCTGCAGAGGTCTCAAAATGAGGCATCCCGTAAAGATTCCCTTTGTGTGGTATTGTGACTTAAATATTGATGAAACTAAAAAGATTTCAGGTAGTATTAGAGATGATCAGGTTTTTTTTTTTTCTCAGACTAGTTTATTTCAGAGAATGACCTGTTCTGCTCAGGGGCATCTAGCTCTGGTCAGACCAGTCAGTTTATGGGTCCAGCACAGCAAATTCTTTCTGTGTCCAGGTCTGGACCTGGCAAGAAGCCTTCCCAACTTTGGAAGTTTCCATCCTTGGAACACGTGCTCTGCTTTACTGGTTAGTTGGTATTGAAAAAGAGAAATTATTCCCAAGTAATGCCAAATATAAAAGAAGTTCCTCGAAGTATTTGGAGAAATGGTAAAAAAATCAGGAATTCTTCCAAATATTGAGGTGTTGGTGGGTCACTGCCACAACTTGGAGTGCTCCATGATGGAGAACGTGAACATACATGCAAGACTAAAAGTATTGTTTTCGTTGATCCTTGTTTCTTAACCTTTACCAAACAAAAAAGCCTCTAGAAGAGACTATTCACAAGCACAGGGTAACCACTGAGTTTTCTGGCCTCTCCTCTCACTTTATAACTAGCTCAGGATCCATCATTACACTCTCCAGCTTCACAGCTCTAATCCCAGCATACTTGGCTACATCAGGTGCTTTTAACTGTGCTCCTGTGTCCTTTTTAATCATCCCCTAAGCCCATAAGTGTGGTTAGATAGGAAATTTTATTTCTGTCTTGGTCTTCGCTTGTTCTTGTCCTCTTCCTACCTCAGTAATTGTAGGAAGGATCAGAGAAGCTATCATGCTTTTTACAATGCTTGTCATGGGAGCCTCAGTTCTGAGGCAAGTGACAGAGTTCATCCTGGTCTGGTACCAATTATATTATCAACTGCCTTAGGAAGCCTTACTTCACAAGATAAAATGGGAAGAAGAAAATTATGCAGAGGAGTTGAGCAGCTGGTGTAGCCCTGTACAAGTGTCCGGATGCACAAACTGCTGGGCCTGTGATTACAGATGTTTTAGGTGCTTGCACTATTTAGTGTGAATGATGACTGGCTGAACATGGGTGTAACTATTTTAATTGAATAACAACCGTATACAGATCAGGGAGCAGATATTGGCTCTGTGCTCTTGGATTTAGCAATAAATTTGCAGTCTGCCTTTTGATTAAAATAAGAAATAATGGCAAGTAAGAAGGACCAGGACATCACAATTGCTATTTCTGGTTTTACATTTAGACACCTCTCAGAAACACTGCAGCAGCTTGAATTTATGTGCAATTTATACTGCAGTCTCTTGCACATTTTCTAAGTTCTTGGGGACCCAGACCTTCATAACCTGACTTCTTAACATCATCATATGAGATGTTGAGAGGTACATATTTGTAATGTTTTAGGTGTAAGACTCAGTAGGGATTTGTCCTTCACATGGGCTGCTATATTTGAGTTATGTCTGGATGGTGGGAAATGGATATGTGAGTAGAGGATGAACAGAGGATGAACTAATGAATTCTGCTTGTTATCCCTCATCTGGACTGAACTCGGTGACTTTACAAACATGCAGTCAAATTACAAACTACTCTCAGTTTAAACCCTTTCTTGTGTAGTGTCTTTATAAGGATTGAGCTTCTCCTTTAACAAGCCTCCAAAACACCTTCATGGTCTGAGCACCTCTCAGATCTTTTTCCACGGTCCTTTGATAACACTTTACTTGAAGGATGTAGTAATTTTAGGGGGATTTTACTATTTTTTTAATCTAATATTTCAGCTTTATAGTACTTGTTTTTTTACTACAGGAGTAGCTTGATGAGAATCCCAGAAACTTCAAGTTCTTACACAGATTTATTGATTTTCAAGTTTTAACTTTCTAGAAACTATAGCTCTTTGATAGCATACACAGGATTAATATATTAGATGCCAAAGAGTGTAATTTAAAAGGTAGTGATGGAAACATCTGTAATTTTCCAGATACACTATGAAAATATCCGATACCTTTTGGATATTATGCTAGAAGTTTCTCCTACTAATTAAGTCTAAATGTACAACTATTGAGGAAATGAAAAAACCTTCTGCAATTAAAGTAAATTTCAGAAGATTTTGAAGACTAGAAACTAGTCACTAAATCTGCCTTAATTTATATGTGAATGCTAGTGACTCCTCTCATTAATCTAAACATTTCTTTTTGGTAATGACCTGTATGAAATACTTTTAAAGTAAGTTTATTTAAAAAAAAAAAAAACTTCTCCAGGATTTATTCTCTGTTTAAGTGCCTTTCTAAAGCTGGATCTTAACCTGCTAAAGCACCTTTGAGTTCTTGCAGCCTTGGCATTTCTTCTGCATCTGTTGATATCATTAGCCTGTAGCACTCAGAAGGAGGAAGCTCTGTTTCCAAGTTTGGGGAGCAGTGTTTATGAATTCAATATGCCAGAAGAGAAATTCAATCAGAGGTCAAGTATCCTGTATCCTAACAGTCTGGTGGATTACGGTAAGTAATCCATTTGGGATTTTTCAAGTCATCTCAGATCAACTTCAGGAGAACTTTCAGACACATCTGCTTTTAGATTTAAGTTTATAACAGACAATTTATAAAAACAATTATTTTTTTTTGTTTATAAATCACACATAGTAACATCTAGCTTTGAGGGAAGCCATGCTAGCAAAATACTGAGATGAGCTGCAAATCTGCAATTATCTTTAGAGGAATGAAAGGTACCCGCTGCATTCCAACCTGGCAATCACAGATAAAGTGTATTTCAAACCCATTGAAATTGGTGTCAAAATCAATTCATCATAGTGGAAACAAGGCATCATTTTCAAGAAGGACACAGAACTGCTGGAGACAGTCCAGCACAGAGCCACAAAGATGTTGAAGGGAGTGGAACACCTCCCTTATGAGGAGAGGCTGAGGGAGATGGGGCTCTTCAGCTTGGAGAAGAGAAGACTGAGGGGTGACCTCATTATTGTCAATAAATATGTGAAGGGTGGGTGTCAGAAGGATGGAGCCAGGCTCTTCTCAATGTCATCTAGTGATAGGACTTGGGGCAATGGGTTTAAGCTGGAATATAGGAGGTTCCACGTCACTATCAGAAGGAATTTCTTCACAGTGAAGGTGACAGAGCACTGGACAGGGCTGCCCAGGGGGATTGTGGAGTCTCCTCCTCTTGAGATGTTTAAAACCTGCCTGGATATGTTCCTGTGTGACTTGGTCTGGGTGATTGGACTAGATGGTCTTTCAAGGTCCTTTCCAATCCCTAACGTTCTGTGACATGATAGTCCTAGGAAAAAAAGAGTTTAAGGTTTAACTTTCATACGGACATCAGGTTATAACACCACCCCTGACTTAGCCTTACATACAACAAAATGCAGAAGTTTGATTTTAGGAAACGCTGAAATAAACAAAATAAAGCTCTTTATTTCAAATTCTACTCAAACCCTCACCCTACATACTAACACTTCACAACAGAACTGCTCTATCCATGAAGTAAAAGAGAACCACTGTAAAACTTGCCTTCAAAGCAAGTTAGAGTAACAATTCTCATGCTGACTGTTTTCTGTTTTCTCATCGGCATAGACAATAAACCAGGCAAAGCATTACACAAGTGACCCAGCAAGAACATAATACACTAACACTATATAATATAACACTATGTACAATAAAAACAGCAACTTGAATGAATAAGCAATATTCATATTTAAGGACAAATCAGTGATTTTTATGTATTTTTCATGTATAAAGGATTTCCTTAAATCAACTGTGGCTCAGTTTTCATACAGAGAGAATGGGATGTGAAACCACAGCAAAATTGTCCCATAGGCACATAAACTCTAGTCACGCTCTACTTGAATGCACTATTCCTGTGCAGTTTTCTATTTAAGTCTGTTTTCTCATTAGAAAGGGTTTGCAGGTATGTCATATACAGCACCACTGAGGATGTTGTACAGAAACAGGATTAAATGATCTAAGTGCTTCATGAGTAAAGAGTCCAGATTTGAGATCCTGAAAACCCCTTTTCAGTTGCATCCAAGTCCTTGAGAAGACACCTATGGTTTTGACATTATTCCTCTGCAGACAGCTATGGTTCCATTCCACAGCTCTCAAGAAGAGTAATCTTTGCTGAATTTACAGCAAGCCAGCATTTATTTGTGCTTCAGTGGCTGTGCTCCACATACCTTGCCTGCAAAACTGGAGTCTGCCCACCACTCAGACATGACATTCAAGTGAGCACCCTGGTGAATAGTCCTCACGCAACAGACACTCAGGGACAGTTCTGCAGGGAAGA
Organism: Rhinopomastus cyanomelas; assembly: GCA_013400115.1. Classification (NCBI taxonomy): domain Eukaryota; kingdom Metazoa; phylum Chordata; class Aves; order Bucerotiformes; family Rhinopomastidae; genus Rhinopomastus; species Rhinopomastus cyanomelas. Next base: position 37,101 of record VXBP01000604.1, read on the forward strand.
CAAAACAAATGAAGGTGTCTGCATGTGGTAATAAAGGTAATGCAACTCTCCAAAGCTGAGTTTTATTTTATTTGCTTTTAATCCTAGAAATGATGTCTGAAACGTCATGAAAATCATGTCTGTAGATATTTTAGTCAAAAAGGTTATGAACTTGTATTTTAATATTGAAATATGTCTATTATTTACTTTAAGGGATATTAAAGAGCATTTTTAAAGATTGAAAACTCTTGTTCTTCCAGGGCACGGTGTTAACAGCAGTAACATTTCTTTCCTTGAGGATGCAATGCCCTGCTGGGAGTTGATGCCAGCTCTCCTGTGTTCCTGGGGGGAGAAGTGTTGTTCCTCTGCTAGATGGAAGGAACCCTATACAGCAGTGCACTGGGCAATGCCACACTCTCAGAACAGCCTTCAGAGGGCAGAAAGCTGTGTCTTTCCTATTAAGCCCTTAGATCAGAAGAGGGAACTGCAGCTGCTTTTGTTTGGTCATAAGAGTGGGTTGGGAATCCAGCCTGTCAGAGATGGATCTCTGCTAAAGACACTTTTATGATAGGGCACCTTTGGGCAGTTTTAGAGAGATGTGCTGTCTCATGTGTGATTAAAAAACAAATGACCATCATTAGGTCAATGATTAAGGAAGATGTCCATAGTCTTTATTTTATTGGTAAGGATGCTTATCCCTGATGGCAGGCTCAGCAGAAAGGTAATCAAAATGAGATAATGACCAACATTTTGGTGAGTAAAGCTTATCTTTCCATAGTGGGACAAAGAAAAAATAAAAAGATTAAGAAAACTTGGTCTTTTAAAAGTACCTTAATTGCCACAATGTTAATTAGCACCTCTTACAGGCCATAATTTTTAAATGAAAGAGAAACAAAGTCTTTTCCCTAAGACAAACTAGCAGCTCTACAGTGCCAGTGACACTGGTGGGTTGATTTACTGAGGCTATAAAAGATAACTAAAAATTCTAATTACACGGAGAAACACGTTATGGCTCCACAAGATAATTTGCTATTGAAGTTGCAGTCTGGAGCACTCCAGTCTAGTTGTTTCAGCTCTTGTACTGTTCTACTGTAAGACACAGTTTTGCAAGCAGAGAGTAGCAAATACTAGAGATAGGCTCGTGTCTGATTTTTATGTGAGCATGGTATTAAATTTTTCAGTTTTTTGGCCAGCAGAGTATTACTGCACTTAAAGAATAGTGTTTAGTTTGCCTGTTTTTGACATTCATCAAAAATTTGTATTTGCAGAATGAATCAAAGAACAAGAAAATTTTAAGGTTTTTTAATCAACTCTACTTCCCCTTGTTCTTACTATCAAAAACCTTGCTCCTGGATTATATTAAAGTAAACTCCCACTGTTTTGACTTGTCAAAAATTTAATTTACTTCTACATATAAAACCACACATAGATGTAATAAGATAAGGATTAGTGACAGAATATTTAATTCTTCGTTAGCTTTTCCTGGATGTAGCTTTAACATCACTCTGTCCTAAACTATTTTTAAGTCTGGCTTTGTGCTTCAAAACGCTAGGGAGAAAAATCCCACGCCGATCTAGTTTTGAATTAGTTGATAAATACACATTGGGATGAAACGTGCCCCAGCTAGGGATGCACAAGTTGCAATGCAAGCTGCACTGTAGCATGTGAAGGTAATCAAATTTACTTACTCTCTAGGACAATTCATTAGCCACCAAAACCTGAGCTTTGATATCAGCTATCCAATAATGCATCTGTTATTTATCAGGAATCCCTGCCAGAGCATTTCTGTGCCTTTGCAGATGCAAATATGAAACACAGAGATCAGATACATTGCTGTGTAATCTCTTCTCAGGACTGCTAAATGAATTTGTGTGTCTGGAAGGTCTCTTGTGCAAACGCTTTGTGAACTTGGCAGTGGGTTTTGAAAGGTCTTTAACAATTCTGAAGTTGAATAATGAGGCGGAGACACTCGTTCTCGAGCTATTTTATATTTTCATGGATTGTGACCATATGCCAGCAGGCTTAGTAATTATTATTTTGAGCCCTCAAATGATTTCTAGGGATTAAGTGAAAAATAATTGCACTGAACAGATCATTTTGCCATGCAGTTAATTTTCCTGTGAGACTCGTGAAATGGAACGCTTGACAATCTTGTCCTTTGGTTCTAGAGAAACGTGATCAGAGTAGCTCAGAATATTCTTTGACAGAGTTCTCTGAAACTGCAGAGCTTACATGAAATTGTCAGAGTATTTCTTACTTTTTAAATTTTAAGTATTGTTCGGGGACAAACTAGTATTTCGCTCTGTTTCACTGTTTTGCTGAGCAAAGATACTGCCAAAACCTTCAGTTTGGGGTTGGGGCTTTGTATGAGCTGCACACCATCCAGTAACTGCAACGTGATGGTGTGGGCATCACAGTCGCCACTGCTTGCATTAAAGTGTGGGTCTGGAGACCTTAGGAGACCTTCTTCATGTCCAAGGTCTGGCAGTCTGGCACAGATTTTGTGCTAAAGTCCATCTTTGCAAACTATAGAGAATGAGGACAAGGGGGTGAGCATTAATTTTACGATTCAAGTATTGGCATACGCCTTGCTAGCCTCTTGGTTCAGATCATCATTGGTCTCACACAAAAAAATCAAACAAATAACTTCAGCTCCTGTCAGTTTCTCACTGTGGAACTTGCAATAAGTACTTTTATTTTATGCTCTTGAAAAACAACAGAAAAACTGTTTTCTATAGGAAATGATTAATTATTTTTTCTGTACAGTGTTTCAACTTTTCTTCCCCCTCTGGAAATAGAAAGTAAATTTAAAGTTAATTATTTCCTTATTTGGGAATTTACCTTATTCTCTAGATCCTTCAGTTATCTGTGTGTTACTTAAAGGTCCCCAAAAGAAAATGAAAGGACAAAGATTGAAAAGAAACTCAGAATGATGCAGTCCATAAACTAGCAATAGAACAGGCTAGCACACAGGGAAGGAAAATGAATAACAAATGAACAGGGTCTAAATAATTGGGAATGAATGGCTCAAGCTCTGGCAACACTCTAAAAAGCAGTGCTCACATGTTTTTCAGAAGGGTTAGGTGACCCTGAAAGGCTTGTCTAGGAGATGATAAAGGCCTTGTAGGTGATTAATGGCTGTCTTTCAGAAGGTAAGTAGTTTCTTCAGAAACTGCATTTCTCAGAGATCTCAAGTCATGTTTCATTTGAGCCTTATTTTGATCCCCTTCAAGAAGTTTTTGCTTTCTCTGGGAGTCATTACCTAATGGCAGGCTTCTACCAACTGTGTCACTCAGGTACAGAAGTGTCATGGTTTGAGCCAGGCAAGGGTCTGATAAATGGTGACGGAGGCTAAAACGGTGCCTGTGAGAAGTTTTGGGAAACCAGGAGAGTCACAGATGCTGCAGTAAAATAATTGTTGGTAATTTATGATTATTTATCTTTAATAATAACCTATAATAACAATAACAACCAATTATCTTTAATAATAACCAATAATAACAATAACAAAGACCACCCAATATAGACAGTGAAATAATGGAATTGCCATACTGACAATATTATTTGCCTCAGAATACGTGAAGGATAGGTGTCAGGAGGATGGAGCCAGGATATTCTCAGTCTCATCTAATGATAGGACAATTGGCAGTGGGTGTGAGCTGGAACATAGGAGGTTTCATATAAATCTGAGAAGAAACTTCTTCCCAGTGAGGGTGACGGGGCACTGGAACAGGCTGCCCATGGGGGTGGTGGAGTCTCCTATAAGTCATGGAAGGAGGGAATGGCCACTTGGGGTGATTACAAGGCTCTGGTGAGGGAATGTAGGGATGCAACTAGAAAAGCCAAGGCCTCCTTGGAATTAAACCTTGCAAGAGAGGTCAAAGGCAGCAAAAAAAGCTTCTTTAAATATATAGCAAGCAAAAGTAAAACTAGAGGCAGTGTAGGCCCCCTGCAGAATGAGGTGGGTACCCTGGAAACAGAGGATGCAGAGAAGGCAGAGATACTTAACACTTTCTTTGCCTCTGTCTATACTGCTAAGGGTTGTGTTGACATTAGACCCCAGACTACAGAGGAGGTTGAGGCAACAGGTGAGCCTGCCTTGGTTGATGAGGATTGGGTTAGGGATAAGTTGAACAAACTGGATGTGCACAAATCCATGGGCCCAGATGGGATGCACCCGCGTGTGCTAAGGGAGATGGCGGAGGTCATTGCTAGGCCGCTCTCCATCATCTTTGCTAGGTCCTGGGAAACGGGAGAGGTGCCTAGGGACTGGAAAATAGCAAATGTTACCCCAATCTTTAAAAAGGGAAAGAAGGAAGACCCAGGTAACTATAGACCGGTCAGCCTCACCTCCATCCCAGGAAAGGTGATGGAACAATTTGTACTGGAGGCTGTTTCCGGGCACATCAAGGACAGGAGGGTCATTAGGGACAGTCAGCATGGCTTCACAAAGGGAAAGTCATGCTTGACCAACCTGATAGCCTTTTATGAGGGTGTAACCAGGTGGATGGATGAGGGCAGAGCCGTGGATGTCATCTATCTTGACTTAAGAAAGGCATTTGACACGGTCTCTCACAGCATCCTTGCAGACAAACTGAGGCAGTGTGGCCTAGATTTTCGGGTAGTGAGGTGGATTGTAAACTGGCTACAGGGTAGAAGTCAGAGAGTGGTGGTCAATGGGACAGAGTCTAGTTGGAGGCCTGTATCTAGTGGAGTGCCCCAGGGATCGGTGCTGGGACCGGTCCTGTTCAATCTATTCATTGATGACTTGGATGAGGGATTGGCATGCACTGTCAGCAAGTTTGCTGATGACACAAAGCTGGGTGGTGTCGCCGACACCCCCGCAGACTGTGCTGCCATTCAGCGAGATCTGGACAGGCTGGAGAACTGGGCAGAGAAAAATCTAATGAGCTATAACAAGAGTAAGTGCAGAGTCTTGCATCTGGGCAAGAACAACCCCAGGTACCAGTATAGGCTGGGGACTGACCTGTTGGAGTGTAGTGTAGGGGAAAGGGACTTGGGGGTCCTGGTGGACAACAAGATGACTATGAGCCAGCAATGTGCTCTTGTGGCCAAGAGGGCCAACAGCATCCTGGGGTGGATTAGAAGAGGGGTGGTTAGCAGATCAAGAGAGGTTCTTCTCCCCCTCTACTCTGCCCTGGTGAGACCACACCTGGAGTATTGTGTCCAGTTCTGGGCTCCTCAGTACAAGAGGGATGTGGAGCTGCTGGAGAGAGTTCAGCGTAGGGCAACAAAGATGATAAGAGAGGTGGAACACCTCCCTTATGAGGAGAGGTTGAGGGAGCTGGGTCTCTTTAGCTTGGAGAAGAGGAGACTGAGGGGTGACCTCATTAATGTCTACAAATATTTGAGGGGTGGGTGTCAGGAGGATGGCACTGGGCTGTTCTCGGTGTCATGTAGTGATAGGACAAGGGGCAATGGTTGTAAGCTGGAACATAGGAGGTTCCACATCAACCTGAGAAGGAACTTCTTCACGGTGAGGGTGACGGAGCACTGGAACAGGCTGCCCAGGGGGGTTGTGGAGTCTCCTTCTCTGGAGATGTTCAAGACCCGACTGGACAGGTTCCTGTGTGACTTGGTTTAGGTGATCCTGCTGTTGCAGGCGGATTGGACTAGATGATCTTTCGAGGTCCCTTCCGATCCGTAATGATTCTATGATTCTATGATTCTCTGGAGACGTTTAAAACCCGCCTGGATGTGTTCCTGTGCAACTTTGTCTAGATGACCCTGCTCTGGCAGGGAGATGGAACTAGATGATGCCTTTTGAGATGCCTTCCTATCCCTAATGTTCTGTGATTCTGTGATATACTGTCATTTAGTTTATATGAAGATATATCAACTTCCCTGCCATCAGCAGCTGATTAGTGTCAGGAATGAGCTGTATCACCAGCCCTTTTCTTGTGAAGACTTCAAAGAAAGTATAGTTGTTTAACAATTTTTGTTTCCTCATGTGGAGAACTTAGGGAAGGTTTCAGTTTTAATGATTCATTTCTTAAGAGACAGTCTGCAGTATTTGGCAGTATGTGTGGGCAAAATATTTTCAGTCCTACAGCTTGCAACAGGATCTGCCTTTGAAAGTGTCTTCCTTAGCTCCTCACTGATCTTTGTGTGATCATCAGTATGAACGATATTTGTCACAAATACCTGATCCTTTCCAATGTTTCTGGGACTTTGGCAGAACCTTATTGGTCCTAAACCAATGCCATTAATTCTACTAATGCAAAGATGCATTAGTAGAGATGCAAAGAAAAGAGCACTGACTTTCGTGGTCCCTCTGATTTATGTCTATTATGATGTCCATGGGGTGGAACACCTTGCTGGTCAGTGTAGGGTCACCTGTCCTGTCCGCTTGTCCCCACAGGGGCAGATCAGCAAGGGGGACAAGATTTAGCAGTGACCTTGGTCTTCACAGGAGCAAGTCTAAGCAAAAGCCTTTCTTCATAACAAACCCTGACAGTGACTATAAACGTCAAGGGTTATCCCTTGCAGAAGCAGACACAAACATGTAGTTACCTAGAAGAGACCAAACTGAGAAGAAAATCACTAAACACTATTAGTTCTGCTCTAACTCAAACCAAGAGAAAAGTGAAAGAGATCAGGTTCAGGAGGTGCATACTCATTAATTTATTCTCCAATGTTTTTGCAGACTGGTATTGAAAAGGCTCTAAATTATAGCTTCTAATTCCCAAGTACATCTGTCTGCAACTGCTGACTTAATTTACTGGCAGAAGTAGAGGCAACCATCCACTTCCTCGCCTCCCCAGTTTAGTACTTCTTCTCCTTAGTTCTGTTCATTTAATTTTTGTTTTATTGTGTGTTGCTTCTTTTGTTTAAGGCTTCTGTCCCACACTTCCACAGAAGTTTTACTACTCTCTTTACTACACTCTTTACTACATCTGCTTGCACCTCCATGAGCTGATTGAATAATTTTAGAGGGGATTGGAATGACGTCAGATCGGACAAGAAAAGAGAACTATGGGGTAACAAGGTGAGTAGAGCAAGCTGCAATAAAAGGAACAGAAAGGAGATTTCTCTAAGGACTTGCTTCACATCTGTTAAACAGAAGACTTTTGAAAATGGACTACTCATATTAATTTTTCTTTCTTTCAACACACAGTTCCTTCAGGTAGTTTGGTTACCATAGATACACGGTTGACCAGCTTCATGCTCCTAAAGGAGGTTAATTAGAGCAAGATGAAAAAGAAAGCCATCAATATTGTCCAAAGGAAAAGCAAAGTTATTTTCCTTGCAAATCCATATTCTTTCTCTTTTTATTTTAATATAAAAAGGCTCTATGATTTAACTACTCAAGTGAGAAGAACTTATTTTTCCCACCAAAAAGAAAAAAAACATAAAAAAAACCTGCTGAAATTTCTTTAACTGCTTAAAATTGAAAATCCTAAGAAACAGTAATGGGCCTCTTGTTACCTGTTACTGAGATGCTAACGGTATTTGAAGCATTGTTTTCATGAACAGAGACTGCCTAGACAATGCATCGTTGGTTCAATGTCATTTTATCATGCCTTAGAAACTTAACTGCTGGGGAACCCTCAGGCACAGTGTGGTCACAGCACGAATCAGCTTTTTGTTTGCAAGTATCCTACACAAAGATGAGGTAAGTCCTACACAGAGGATGAAGTAAACACATAATTTGCATAATTTAGTATATATCAAACTGAGACTTACACCAAAGAGAAGATGTATCAGTGCTTAAGCATCCCCTCAGATGCTTTACTGAGGCCTTCAGCATGTCTTCTGCTGCTCATAGAGTGTTCTTGAAATGTTCATCCCTGACACTGGTTTCATTCACAGAAAACAAACCTTCAGCTTAGCATTTGTTATGCTGAAGAGCAAAAGGCTGACTCCCCAAGTCCTCCTACAGTACCAGCCTTCAGGTAATCACAATATGTCTAAAATAACTTTTAGCAGAATTTTAAATCTGAGTAATCAGCAGCGTAGTTTGGACTACCAGAGAAACTTCAAAAAAGTGGGGGGAAAAGGGTACAAAATTAGCTTGGAGAAACTGGACTGGAACTGAAACTACGTCAGTGATCCACTGCAAGAATGTTTTGGGCCTCTCTTAAAGTGAAAAAAAATCATTAATTCCAGTTGGAAAAAACACACATTCAGAGAAGGATAAGAAAAGACTTATTTAGGCTGAAATACTCAACACTGGAAAGTGAAAGAGTTGCAATAAGTGGTCTGTGTGGACTGAAATTTCAAAAGACTAAACAGAAAGAAAAAGGACCATTATAAAAGTTGAAAAGGTCCTGAATCAACTTTCTGTTGATTTCAGTGCACTAGACTTGCAAAAACCAAGAGAATGTAGGAAACCACTGAACGAGCACTTCCTGCAATTATCTATTAGCCCTTTTACACCGTTTGGTCTGAGCGCATAAAAAAGACATTGTGGACTTTTTATCCTCTAAGTAATATCTCCAGCAATAAAGTATCAATTAACAACTCACTCCTGAAAATCTCTTCATCTGTTTTAGGGTCTTTTGCCAAAAGCACATGCGGACAGATTATAGATATGTGATGGTCTTGACTGTCTGAAGTCAGAGAACCAGCATAATAAAGAAAACTGAACAAAAGATGCAAAGTTTTATATTTCAAGTATGAAACATTGTAGGAAATAAGAAAACAAGGTTAATCCTAAACTGAGAACACAAACTGTGACTTTCACAGTTGTATTTCTTTTTCCTTTTTACAATCTTTCATAATCTTGAACCTTGATTCTTCTTCCATCCTGAGATCCTAAGAGGCTCATTCCTATGTGTGCTTACCCCACAGTAATGCCCCTTGTCACTCATCACTTTCATTTGCAGACCATGCCTTTCTGCATTCTCACAGGGTGCCCCTCGTGCCTCAGAGGAGCTCATGCAGACCCCATGGCAGCTTCTTCTCATCCCTCTAGAGAGCTGTATGCAGCTGAGGCATTTGCAGAAACTGGTGAGAACAAAGCTACTTCACAGTGCTCTCCCTCACTGCTTAGCCTGCTGCACGCTGTTGTTGAATGGTTTCTTTGTCTTGTCATTATCCTTGAGTTTATTCTCATAAACCAGAAGTACCCTTTATCCTTCTGTTTTGTGCACAGCACCCAGCACAGAGATTCCCAGTCATTAACTGGAATTCCTGGCACTATAAAGCTAAGGTTTAGGATTGACAGTCTCAGTTTATGTAGTGCTATCACTCTACTTTACCCAAACTCACATGAGCCTAGAAGCCACAACATTTTCCTTCTCAATTGTGCTACTGAGCACTACAGCATTTCTTATGCCACTGCATCTTTTCCTTACTTGGTCTATTGTTTGGCTTTCTAGAGGGGCCTTCGAGCAGCGTGTGGGCAGGTACCGACAGTGCAGGTACAGGTCCAGCAGGTACTGCTAGAACGTCAAGCATGACACCTCCACCCTTGCCTTCCTTGCCAACCCTTTGTTCAGGTGTAAGACTTCTGCAATTGTGCAGCTGCTTCTTCAGTGCCAGTGCTTAGCTCTGGACCATGGTGTGAGCTCACTTCAACCTCATTCTGCCTACCTGAAAGAGAACCTCGTGAAGTTCCTGCACTACGACACCAGTGCACTTGCCCTTCATTTTTTTAAAAATATTTAAAAAAGTATGCTTTTCATTCAAAGTCAAGAAGAACTGTGTCCAGCTCTTGGGTCCTTAACACACGAAAAGCATTAACCTTTTGGTGCAGGGGATGGATACAAAAATGATCAGAGGGCTGGAGCACCTCTGCTATGAGGACAGGCTACAAGAGTTGAGGTTGTTCAGCCTGGAGAACAGACAACTCCAAGGAGACCTTAATGCAGCCATTCACTACTTGAAGGGAGTACCAAGAACACAGGGAGGGATTTTTTAGCAAGGCAGGTTGTGACAGGACAGGTGATGATGGTTTTAAACTGAAGGAGGGTAGAGTTAGGTTAGATATAAGGAAGAAATCTTTTCCAGTGAAGATGGTGAAACACAGGAGTACGTTGCCTCAAGGTGATGGAAGTTCCTTCCCTTAGAACATTCAAGGTCAGGCTCCGTGAGGCTCTGGGAGACCTTACTGAGTTGAAGATGTCTCTGCTCACTGCAGGGGCTTGGACTAGACCACCTTTAAATGTCCCTTCCAACCCAGTGATTCTGGGATTCCAAAAGAGCGTTGCTCCACCACTGGCTTGGTCCACTTCCATGCACTGGTTTCTGTTTTGTATTATCAAAATAATCATCTTCTCTTTGGAGGTCGAAGAGGTTTCAGTGATCATATAACTTTTACTGTACTGAGGCAGCCTGATAGATCAAAATAAAAAAGGGATGAGGTAATGACAGAGGCAAGTTTTGTAGAGAAGAGGAATAACTTCTACTGCAATTGTAGATGGGGATATAAACAAGCTTCAAGCATCTTCTGAAAGGGAAGCAGCAAACTGCAAGCTAGTAATGAAAGAATGAGTTCCAAAGCACTTTGTCTTTATCAGTGAATTCAGCACATATATCTGTTTGAAATAAATTTTATCCTTCATTTCTGTCACTGGGTTGTTTCAGAACCCTGCTTGAAACCCTGTGTGGAAACAGGACTGCTAAGCAGGTGTTTTGCTGCAGCTTCTTCACTCATTCACACTAATGTTTAGTGGCTGCTGTGCTGAAAGAGATTTGTCTTCTTCTCATTACTCCTCATCAGATCTGGTTTGTGTTCTCAGCGTCTCTCACTCCATCACAGCTCGGGACAGATAAAGATACTTAGACAACATGAGAGAAATGGTGAAAGCACTTTCTAGACCAAACAATTTCTCAGCCCACAATGGTGTGAGTAATACAGATAACAAGGAGAGAAATGAAAAGAGAAAGGATAAGACCTGCATGAGGAAGGGATGTTCTTCAGGGAAAGTTTTTAATAAAACAGAATGAGCAAGGAAAGAAAAATTAATTCATTGAGGAGAATAAGGGAGGAGGAATTCACAACAGTACAGGACTCTCAGTATGAAGGGGAGAGAATTTTAACTGAAGGAAAGTATCTGTAAAGAAAAGAAGCAGATTGAAAGAACAAAAGCAAAGCATCTTTCTGGGTTTTTTCCTCCAATTATTTAGAAATAAAAATATACTATTTTTGTTGGATATTTATGCTCTGTATTTCTTTCTAATGACAGCAAAATATCATCACTAGTCTGGGCAGCCTTTCAGTAGTTACTGATTTAGCATTTAGTTTGAAAACTACATATTGACAATGTAAATCTGATGAGAATATCTACTAGTTTCAGTAGTACACACGTGGGAAGTTCTATTGGTCATGTGTGGTGACATGGAATTACAAACAAAATTGCAATTGAATTATAAACCTCAGTTTATAACATTTGTCTGCATGACAGCAATAACGTATATTTGAGAGTGACTCTTTGATCCTGCATTTCACTCGGAAATTGTTGATAAAAGCAGAAAAGACAACAGCCAACCTAACATATCTGTCTTTTCCTGCTTCCTACTTCATTTCTTTCCCACCTCTTGTAAAACCTTCCATATAGCCAGCTTAAATCCCAAATATGGAAAATGTATCGAGGTAACTGGGTGGTTGTACTGAAGTAGAACTAAAGTTCCATAACACACTTCTGAGAACTGGCTGAGTGTTTTTTACAATGGGTTTTTTCCACGTGTTTGGGGTGTTGTTTTTAAAGGCATTAAATAAAAAACAGCTTTCCAGGCCACTCTGCCGTACTTGCCACATACTGTGTACTCGCAGCTTAGAAGCATCCATAGAAGATTCTGTGTCTGCCAAAAGAGCAGCATCTAAGATTTTGCTTCAACCTCATAGCAGGTCTGTTATCCTTCTCTTAAATTCCTAAAAATAAAAATGAAAAAGTAAATTTTTCCACTGTGAGAAAACATGTAGGTGCAGAAGATGTGGAGTAACTTTCACATTTCTGTTTTGACTGATCATCCTAGATTATGGCAAGGAGCTGAGCATCTTGGCACAGCAGCAGTTCAGTGCAAAATGGTTTCCTTGATAAAACACCTATAAAGTACACGACTCTGCTCTCCTTGTATTTTGCACTTAAGTGTTTTTATGTCTTTATCCATTCACTGCTGCAAATGTGGGTGCCAATGTTTTCACTAGCATGGTTGTAACAGGGCATTTTCCCTTCTATTCCCACGTGTTACAGACTAAGCTGACATTTATTTCCATATAACCTTGTGCACTCCTCTCATCATGTAGCAGTAAGTGAAAACTGCAGTGAAGAAAAACATCGATCGGAAAACATCACTTTTTTTGTGTGTCTCTAATCTGCTTTGTACCTACAAAGTCAGTGAATTCTTTTGCTATAAAGGAGAGCAGAATGCTGCCAAGAGCTCAATCCCCCAACAATGCTAGTCAACAATCTTTCAAGCTAAATAATACCTGAGCACTACAGATTATGTGGTTTAATGTCACTTCTACTCCCACCCATCAATTTCCAAATAACTCATCTTTCTCTGGGTTTAATTCCTTTCTCTGATGCACAGATAATTTCTCTTACCCTTCAGAGTTACACCATGCTGTATGGCAAGGTATTCCCAAGCAGACCTTCAGAAAAATTACGAGGATTAAATCATCAAGTCTCAGTTCTTCTTGCTGCTGTTCATAAGTTTTGTGGCAGAATAAATTTTCATGGGTTAAATTATTGTTTAACAGAACGTAAATTATTAATATCAGATAGGATATTAATTTATATACATGTGATTTAATATTTAATGAACATTAAAATCATCAATATTCATATTTTTCACTTCCATTTCTTGCTGGTGTATAGGATTTACTTACATGAGAACCTCTTTTATTCTCTCTCAAAATGTTAATGACTGTAAGACCAACAGCCTCTTCCTCTAGAATAAAGCCAACGACTTGAGCTTTATTAATGAACAGACTTTTTGTTTAGAATGACCCACCAATCAGTAGTTTCAGACTGCTATTTGTTTCCTTGCATGCTTTGTAGACTTTGTTATTAAGCTGATTCTTTATTAAGTCAGTTCAGAGAAGTGCTCATTCTTTTAAAAACTGTCAAAGTAACCTGAGCTTTGAGAGAATCACAGAACCACACAAATGTTTGGATTGCACAGGACCTTAAATACATTTCAATCGGCAATATTTTTTTTTCATTTTTTTTAAATATTAAAGGAAAAAATAATCATAGAATCATGAGGGATTGGAAGGGACCTCGAAAGATCCGCTAGTCCAATCCCCCTGACACAGCAGGATCACCTAGACCGAGTCACACAGGAACACATCCAGGTGGGTCTTGAACATCTCCAGTGAAGGACACTCCACAACCCACCCTGGGCAGCCTGTTCCAGTGCTCTGTCACCCTCACCGTGAAGAAGTTCCTTCTCACATTGATGTGGGAAATCCTGTTTCAGCTCACACCCATTGCGCCTCGTCCTATCACTAGATGACACTGAGGAGAGCCTGGCTCCATCCTCCTGACACCCACCCTTCACAGATTTATAAACATTAATGAGGTCACTCTTCAGTCTCCTCTTCTCCAAGCTAAAGAGACCCAGCTCCCTCAGCCTCTCCTCGTAAGGGAGGTGCTCCACCTCCTTTGTCATCCTTGTTGCTCTACGCTGGACTCCCTCCAGCAGCTCCATGTCCTTCTTGAACTGAGGGGCCACAACTGGACACACTACTCCAGATGCGGTCTTACCAGTTCAGAGTAGAGGGAGAGAAGAACCTCTCTCCATCCGCTAACCACCCTTCCTCTGATCCACCCCAGGATGCTGTTGGCCCTCTTGGCCACAAGAGGACACTGCTGGCTCATGGTCGTCCTGATGTCCACCAGGACCCCCAGGTCCCTTTCTCCTATACTACTCTCCAACACATCAGTCCCCAACCTATCCTGGTACCTGAGGTTGTTCTTGCCCAGAGGTAAGACTCTACACTTACCCTTGTTGTACTTCACTAAATTTCTCCCTGCCCAACTCTCCAGCCTGTCCAGGTCTCACTGAATGGCAGCACAGTCTAATGACAATGGTTACATGAGGAAAATAATGTCTGGTAAAGTGATAGATAACAGCCAGAGAGTGTAAAATACTTCTTTTTTCCCTACAAATTTTAGCTAGATCTGAATTGACATTTAGAAATCACTTGTGATGTGTAAACTAGTAAGGAAAAGGAAGAATTGATGGTGGTGGAGAAATGTCTTCTTCATCTGTGGTTTTCTGTCTGAGATGCTTAACCCAGTTCAGAAAACACAGCATCAGTTAAATCCGCATTTATATGATGATTGTCCCCCAACAAATTCCTAGAGCTAGAGTGCTTGCAATAGCAGGCTAACTCGTTCTACCTGAACAAGTGCTTTTTCCCACCAGAAGGATGCTCTCCTTGAGTGCAGGCATGTCAAAACAGTTTCCTTTTTCTACATGACAAACCCTGTTCTACATCTATCCCGCTGCTTTCAGACATCCATAGGGCATTTAAATTGTGCAGCGATGAAACGGATCTGGGCTGCTGGGGAAATCCCTCGCAGCTTGAGTGAGGGTAATGAACATGTGGATGGATGCCTTTTCTTGGCTGCAGCAGGGCACACAGACTGAGGCATTTCTCAGTGGACAATGTTGTTCATTTGCATTCATCTCATGCAAACTCTTACTGGTTTGGGAATATCCCCCTCCCCCAAAAAAAAGCACTAATGCTCACCAATCCTTTCTACTTGATAGTGTTTCATCTCTCTACTTTTGTTTAAGCCATTATTGCATTTATGTCTCTTCATCAATAGAAAATACCAGAATTGCTGGAGTCACCATCCCTGGAGGTGTTCATAAAACACTTGGAGATATGGTTTAGTGGGGATGCTGGCAATGGGTGGATGGTTGGACTTGATCTTGGAGGTCTCTTCTAACCTAATGGTTCTGTGAAAAGAAGCATGACCAGCAGGTGAATGGATGTGATTCTGTGCTTATACTTGACTCTCATGAGATCCACCTAGATTAGTATCTACTTCTGTGGGGCCTCCAACGCAAGGACGACATAGGTCTATTGGAGCACATCCAGAGAAGGACTCAGAAGATGATCAAGGGCTGCAAGTATCTTTTCTATGAAGACAGGCTGTAAGAGTTGGAGGCTGTTCAGCTTGGAGAAGAAAAAGGTCCAGGGGAGACTATTGCATTTCCAGTGCCTAAAAGGGGCCTATAGGAGAGCTGTGGAGGGACTTTTTACGAGGGACTTTTTACAAGGGCTTGTAGAGGTAGGATGAGGAGAAATGGCTATAAACTGGAAGAAGGTAGATTTAGATTGGATGTAAGGTAGAAGTTCTTCACTGTGAGGGTGGTGAGACATTGGGACAAGTTGCTCAGTGAAGCTGTGGATTCTCCATGCGTGGAAGTGTTCAAGACCAAGTTGAATGGGGCTCTGGGCAACCTGGTCTGGTGAGAGGTGTCCCTGCACATTGCAGGGGGCTTGGAACTAGATCTTTACGGTGTCTTCCAACCCAAAACATTCCATGATTCTATGCATATATATATATATATATATATACACACACACATATATGTGCACACATAAAGAGATAAATAAAATCCAAGAAAAGATAGGTGATACATAACATTATTGCTAACCACCTGCTGACTGGTGTCTGGGCAGTGATCTACTCCTCCTGGCCAATGCTCCCTAGTTTATGTACTATGTTTATACCAGAGTGTTACCAGTATCCTTACTCTAAATCCAAAACACAACTCTGTACCAGTTACTAGGAAGAAAATTAACACTAACCCAGATGAAACCAGTAAAACACTCCAGACAGGAAATGGTGGGACAAGATGCTTGTTGGATTTTTTTCTAATGACCTTTGTAGTTCCTTCTCACATAATCACACAGTAACCCTTCACTGGAGTTGCACCTCATTCACAAACAATGGAGACTGGTATGGAATGAATCACAGTTTTGCAATAGTTGAGGTTATTAGACAAAGAGTTGTTACTTTGATAGAAAACTAGATCATGTGTAATCCACAAAGTAAGAATTCTTGAGGTTATAGCGTTATGCTGGTATCTGGATGCTAAACACCAGAGCTTTCTCAAGTAGCTGATACATGAAATTCATTGACAATGGCTTGTAAAAGACTAATTAATTAATCTTTGTGTAATATTCTGTTATATTAACCTACAGTGAAGAAGCTCAGCTAGAGATGAATAGTTCAATATTTAGCGCAGAAGATTGAATGGCAAACTGTCAATAGCACTTGGAAATACAACCTGACTGAGGACAATACAAACCACTTTTTAATACTGTAATTGCTCATCAGTGTCACTGTTTATTGTGTGCCCTGAATGAAGCATCAGATCTGAGGAAAGAGCAACATGCAGTGAGAAACTTGAAATCTGTGTTAGTAAACAAAGGGGAAATTAAAGTTGACCAAATCTTCTGACTGAAGTTGACTCACATCCACCCACCACGCTTTACTGGGAAAGCAAACATATGCTAATGTGAACTCACGCATATATAAATATCTTTACTGTTCTTTTATATAATTGTGTCTGCAATCTGCCAGCCAGTGTAGTAAAAATTGACTCTGTCAGCTGCAAATATCTTACATGTGAGTTTCATTAATTTCAGAATTACACCTGAATTGGTTTTTTGGGTTTTTTGTAGCCACATGGTATCGACAAATTGACAGGATTTCCTCTTTTACCACTTTAAATAGGTGAATTCTGCTTTTACCAGAGTTCTTAATTCCTTCATACATGTATTTGCTCATGTATTTTATTATTTGGTTTGTGTCTCTGTTGATTATTTTAGTCCCCATAAGTTTTCTTTCCCCCTTCTAAAGACTTCCTCACTTTCCTTGCAGGGGAGTTGGAACTGGATGGTCCCGTTGTCCCTCCTAACCCTGACTGACTGTATGGCTTGGTCTGGGTGATCCTGCTCTGGCAGGGGGATTGGACTGGATGATCTTTCGAGGTCCCTTCCAATCCCTTATGATTCTATAATGATGGCTTGATTTCATCAAGTGTAATGTTTCAGTTACACTGCCTAAGGCTCTATTTGTTGTAGGGCATCTCTGCTGTCCTTCTATGTGGCATTTAATTTTCATTGATATAAAAATGTTCTGCTTCTTACATGTTGTTCTGCAAATGCCTTATCATATTCACTCTCAACCTCTTCTATGGTGAAGCAACAGTGGCATCCCTATGTCTTTACTTATTACACTGTAAAACATGCAGCACATTCAATCCTTTATGCATGTTTTGCATGTTAATCAATGTAGATTTGGGTTTTTTTCAGATTTCTGTACAAGTTAGAATTTACATCTCATTCTGACCCTGATACTCTGATAACCACAGTTGTAGATGCAGTCATGGCAATTTCCCTTGCTGTCTTTCAGCTTATTCCAGGAGTTCACACTGCTTGTTCAAGCACAGCTTTGTGAGATACTACTTCTTTTCTTTATTTAAATTGTATTTTAAAATATGTAATATACAAGTTGTGTATATATGCCTCAGTGTACAAATTCAGTATAGATAGGCCTACAGGCTTGAGAGGCTACAACATAAATATATATTTAAATTCAAAATTCTGTAAAGAAGACAGTAACTTCCTTTTTTTCATGCAGAAGGCCAAACTTGTATCTTTGCTGTAATTTCTAGCAATAAAACTGTATCAGCCTTTAAAACTAATTTTGAAGTAACCATGTAAATTATAAAATAATGCCATAGAAAGGATTTATTTTCCTGTGAAATTGGTGGAAAAGAAAGATCAATGTTACATTTCCAAAGTTCTGCTCATTTACTGGAAGACATTAGGAGACATAAACTTTGTCTTTGTGTAAAGTCCTGAATTGTGTAGAATAAACCTGAAGGTATTTTTGCAGTGAAATATTAAATCCAGGCTGGATAGCTCTGATTCTGTCATTAGTAATAACTGATTTTATGGTTCTGTAAGAAAGCTGAATCACTTGGTGTCACTGTGAGCCAAGGCTCAAATCACTGCTGTGGCGCAGAACACAACCAGCCTACAGGATCTCGTCGCCGTACGTCTTCAGAGCTCACTGCAGCAAAATTGACAAGAAGCACACTGTTGTTCAGCAGTCTCCATGCAAAGTCCATCAGTTTAGCTTAGATTTTTCTCAGCAGTGTGTTGAGTCAAACAGTTGGCTACTGCAGTGGTTGAAAATTGTTAACGTGCTTCGGTTCTGCAGATACGCGCACATGGGATGGCACAATGGCAGCTCCATCTCAGCCGTTGCTGCGAGTGCTGCATTCCTAGCTTATGCTGTATCTGAAGTAACAGTATCTTGATTTAGATCTCTTTTAGTGAGATTTAAGCCATTCTAAGATGAGTGCAATGGGGCTCACATTATCACCAGAAATCAGCCGACAGGAAGCCATTTACCGTGCCACCGCAGCTCCATCGGTATGTGTGTGCAAGCTCTGTTTCCCTATCTGAAAAACAGAGATAACGTTTCCTTTCAGCTGTAATGAGGACAGTGTGAGGATTAAAATTTGCACACTGCTTCAAAAGGTAAACTACTTCATAAAATGCATGAAGCACTAAATCGATGCCAACTTTAGAAAAAACAGGTGAACACCATCAGTCTGCCAGAGAAAGCAAAGCAGTCGTGCACAGCATGAGTATCTCCTCCCTAAGGCATGAAAATGTGGTGTGGATCTCGAAATACCAGAAAGCTGATGAAAGGATCAAATCTCTAAACCATGAAAAACCTCCAAAAGACATATTACAGTGGTATCTTTAGTCTAATTAGGTGTGTGTGCCTCCAACATGCTGGGGGGGGGGGGGGGGGGGTTGTGTGTGTATGCAGGTGTACAGAATGTCTTACTGATCCATTGTTGATAAATTATACGACAAGAAATTTGATATTGCTGTGAAAATGAACTTCACAGTCGCTCTGTGAACAGAAGATTTGTCATTTATAAAGTTTAATATATGCAGTCTGTCTTGCAAAGAGAAATAGGGAGGAGTTGGTAGTGAGGAAAGAGGGAGAAGTGTAGCAGACCACAGCTTTTTGCTTTTGAAAGTGCTCCAGCTTTACTCTGCTAAAGAAAATTATCAAAGGACTCTAAGTGTGATGTCCTTTGAGAGTTGCCTGGCAAGTGCTATATGATGACTAGCGTTTGTGCTCCTTGAGCTGTAGTCTGTTCCGTGCACTACCTGGACTCTCATTATTGCTCATCTGTCAAACCTGCTGCTATGAAAAGAGCTGGGGTGGAGGTCAACTTGTAAAGTAGCAGCACCAGACACAGAGAGGTGTGGTTTCCTCTTTGGTGGCTTAGTTGCCAGTTCTTCTCTAATTCCATTAATCAGCCCTCCAGGACTAAATATTTGCAGAATATGGTTTTCTTTCTTTGCACTCTGACCTGTCCACAACTTTTTTTTTTCCAACCACTTTAAAAGTTTGTGACTGGGGGTGATCAACAGCAACATTCTTTTGTCGAGATTCAAGCAAAACCGAAGCTCTGCAAAGGTGCACTGGTGCCTGTCACAGCGCACCAAGGTAGTTTCTTATGTTGACTTTGCACTTGTATCGTCAAATTACAGAAATAAAAGCCTCACTGTATCAACTAATAAGTTCCCATGTGCAAGGTTAAAACATCTTCTTTTCCTCAGAGCTTCTGCCACTATCTGCTGGTCAAAATTCTGCTCTGTCCCAGTGGAGGACATTAGGAGCAAACCTACCTTAAGGTAACAAGCATCGTGCTAATTTTGTTCTCAAAGCCCTCTTCTTGCTTTCACAGTGGGATACACAAGACCTAATAATTATCTATTTGAAGCCTGCAAATTTGGAGCCAAAGACTGAAATATCATTAGTAGCACGGGTCCTGATTTTTTCAAAATCAATTTCAAATGATTTGGAGCATTTTTTCTTTACTTTTTGGTTTTTTGCCTATTAATAATCGAAGTTTAAATGTCCACAAGAGGTTCTCTTTAAGTGCTCTGATCAGACTAAGAACTTATTTGAAAAGTTTTAGATTAATTATGGTTTGTAGGAAAATTGTGTAGCACCTATTGCAAGGTAGGTAGTTTTGCTGAAAAAAGTGAATAACTTTAAAGTTACTTTACATTGTGGAGGAACTCAGAATAAATTTTATTCCCAAATGCTCCTTCAAGATATCACAAAATAGGCTGAGAACTCCCTCTTAGTATGACCTGTGTACATACACTAAACCCATAAACTAACTGTTGCCAGGCTTCTCAAATCTTCCTTGTCTTAAATTTTTCTCACAAATCTAATGCTGTTTCAGTGAAACAGAAGCACTTAGCAAATTTATTTGGATTTCACAAAACTGTTCAAGACAAGATTTTGTAAATAAAATTAAGATATTATTTTATCAGAGACCTTTACTTTTCTTAGTCTGAAGGTTCTACCTAGGCTGAAGGTCTGTCCTATGTGAGTTACATTTGCCCTCTACAGATTAGTGATCACACTGGTTTTAGTAGTAGTAGTAAATGGAGCTGCCATTTAGTCTGTTACCCTTTTAGTCATTAATAATTACAGTCTGAAAGCTAGCAGAAGGCTGGATGCTCTTCCAGTAGAGGTGGGGAAGCTGAGTTCTCTGTCCGCTGGGAAATACTGCTTTGGCTCCCTGGGAGCACCACCTCCTCCTGGAGCCACCTGCACCAGCCTGGGTGAGGTAGGGTCTGGGGCTGTCCTGTTACCTGCTGTTAAGGCTCATCACTGATGGCTACAATTAAACACCTTTTACTTGACCTTTGTTGTCAAAAACCCAAATTCCTCCACACTAACAGATTTCACAAAGATATCCTCAAGACAACTAAAGTTTGTCTGAAAAGGTATCTTAGACCAAGGGCAGATTTTGTGAACAAAGGTTCACAGACAACTTTATTTAAAGTTCTTGCTAAGTGTTTTTGTTAAGGACATAGAAAATAAGACATTGAGTCTGATCTCCTCCAGGCATGGATTAGAATCTAAAGTATTTGTGTGTGCTAGAGTATCAGCTCCTCTGAAACTGGCCCTCTCACTCTTCTCTCCCCAAAACTCTTGAAAGCCTGTTTTGTTCACATGAGGAACTAAAAAAAAAAGCTGAAAATCTGGCGTTTCTAAGATGGAAATCTCATTTTCCATCTGACCACATTCAATACTACAGAGACAAGAGACAATAGACATTCATCTTTATTTTTTGGTGCAGACATTGTGAGTGACTTACATTAAAGAACTGTTTTTCTAGACACTTCTATGCACTTTGGGATGGTCACACATCTAATGTTGTCTGGAAGTACGGTTCTCAGAGAAAAATTGAGACTGGTAATAAACTGACTTTGTGGTTTATTTCATATAACCAAAGACTTCTGTTATCACAGCTAGCTCTTGCAAAGAAATGAAGTAAATAACACATTCTGGCAAATTATTGAGAGAGAAGAAGAGTGTTACTCCTTCTGAGTCAATGGAGCTGACAGTTTTGTACCAAGTCAGCAGCTGTCTCTCATGTCTAGTGGGTCTTGCTGTTTTAGTTAGGGCATTTGGTATGTCACTAAGTTTGGGTGTGATGGACTACCATAAAGCTTATCGTCTTTTCAGAGGATGATGGCAGCAAAATCAGGCCAAACAAGTAGCCTAGTGCTAGAGCTTCAGGGGGTAGCTCCACAAATTCCCCAGGGCAGCCTGAACAGCAGTCCTTGTGCAGACATACAAACCGGGGTATTAGCAAAACAGAAATATAACAGAAATCAATTCAGAGTCAGAGATGTTTGGTCTTTCTCTTACTTCTCTAAATAAATTCAGTACCTTTTTTTGTCTAGTATTTTCCTCTCAAGATTAAACTAGCTCAAAGAATTAATTAAAAATCATGGGTGTGGTATTTTAAAGTCTAGAACAACTCCTGTCTATTCATCAGAGTTGAAGTTACAGTGAGACACCTGCCTCAGCAAATATCTCAAGGGCTAATGGTTAAAAAACTTCTGAGATACCTGAAAATTAGACTGTTGCAGTTGCACATGGTGTTTACTTAACTGAAGTGCAACAGCAGTCTTTGTCAATGCAGTCCAAGTACACAACACTTCTGTCTACGCAAAGACCGGCAAATGTGTGCTAGGAAAATTCAGAAACATTCTACTCTTAGCAGTAATTGACAGCTGGCACCATTATTTTTTAGAGTGAGAGCTCTTCTGATATTCCTTTACCTTTTCTCCTTAATAAAGTCATAGCAGGAGGAATATTAATTAAAGAGCATAAATCATAGTGTAGTGCAAATGAAAAATTGACTGAAATTACTATAGCTCCAGTTTAAAAATACATAACCAATCTGCATTGCCTCTAAGCATTAGCCTTCTTTTAAGTATTTGCATTTTTTACTGTCACTAGAGTTTTAATTCCTAGAAGATTTCAGGGAGAAATGAAGTCTCATTACAGAGTAAATCTAATAGAAATGTAATAAAACATGATATTAAATTTTATTTTTCTGATTTATTGAAAATAAGCACACATCAAAGGTGCTGTGGTAACAGTCAAAGCCTAAAATATATAAAAGGAAGCTGAACTTCATCAGTCTGCCATATCCCCATGTCTCTATTTTACCTGTAAGAGCCACTTGGACACCCACAAGTCCATGGGACCAGATGGGATCCATCCTAGAGTGCTGAGAGAGCTGGCAGATGAACTGGCCGAGCCGCTCTCCATCACTTTCCACCAGTCCTGGCTCACCGGAGAGGTCCCAGGTGACTGGAAACTGGCCAACGTGATCCCCATCCACAAGAAGGGTCGGCTGGAGGATCCTGGGAACTACAGGCCTGTCAGCCTGACCTCAGTGCCAGGGAAACTGATGGAGCAGGTTATCTCGGGGGCAGTAACTGCACGCCTGAGGGATGGCCAAGGGCTCAGGTCCAGCCAACATGGGTTCAGGAAGGGCAGATCCTGCCTCTCCAACCTGATCTCCTTCTATGATCAGGTGACCCGCTTGGTGGATGTGGGGAGGCCTGTGGATGTGGTCTATCTGGACTTCAGCAAGGCCTTTGACACTGTCCCCCACAGCAAACTGCTGGCTAAGCTGTCAGCCCACGGCTTGGAGGGCAACACTCTGTGCTGGGTTAGGAACTGGCTGGAGGGCCGAGCCCAGAGAGTGGTGGTGAATGGTGCCACATCCAGCTGG
>VXBP01000604.1:60289-84863 GCA_013400115.1 Rhinopomastus cyanomelas
GATTGGACGTGGCACTTGGTGCCATGGTCTAGCCTTGAGCTGTGTGGTGATAGGTTGGACTTGATGATCTATGAGGTCTCTTCCAACCTCGATAATACTGTGATACTGTGATACTGTGATACAGAAAATAAAGCTGCTGCTCTGAATCCAGTGATCTAGTCTACTACACCACTACAATACCACCATGACTATGCAAAGCCTTGGGGTCCAGTGGGAGCTTTTATGTGCAGCAGTTTTACTCCAAAGTTCAGTGTGACAGCATTAAAGGCTTTAAGGAGGCGTTTATCACCATAATTAGCTCTCCCTTGTGCTCAAATATCAGTCAAATTTTCTTAAATATGAAAGATGTTCCTTTTGTTTCCATAAAAGGTGGCTGCAGAAGAAAGGATATCAGTAATTTTTGGAAAAAAAACTATTAAACAATGTGTTTTCAAGGGGCTGGACATCTTTTGGAACGGGTCTGTTTCCTTTAGCATCTGGGTGCTGCACTTTTATTCAGACCTCTGAACATGCCTCATACACATTTTGGCAAGTGTTTTCGCCTATAAAAGTGGACAAAATGGGAATAAAGTTTCCAGTGTTTAACCATTTTTCCCCTTTTTCACTATACGTGAAAGTTCCAAAGACCAAATTGTCACAATAAACAGACAATTGCAAGTCAGTGGTGTTTGCACTTGCAGGTAGCTTTCAATAAGCTTGTGTGCAGCAGTCACTGAGATGCCAGTAAATCATAGAATCATTAGGGATTGGAAGGGACCTCGAAAGATCATCCAGTCCAATCCCCCTGACACAGCAGGATCACCTAGAGCAAGTCACACAGGAACACATCCAGGCAGGTCTTAAACATCTCCAGTGAAGGAGACTCCACAACCTCCCTGCGCAGCCTGTTCCAGTGCTCTGTCACCCTCACTGGGAAGAAGTTCCTTCTCAGGTTGATGTGGCAAATCAGTGACGTGATTGAGAACAGAACACTTCATGTACAATACAAGATATTAACACTGAATGTTATATTGGCATGATAGGCTCTACTGTTGTAACTTGAGGTAAGCAATTACTTTTAATGATGACACCTGAATTTATGGATTTATCCCATCTTCCTGACAGACGTCAGGTGAGCTATATTGCTCTCGTCCCTTTGAATGTCCTCAAAGTTCTGTATTAATGGAGAAATTATATTTCTTACTCCAATGATATTGCAGATTTGTCTACTAATGAACCTCTGCATCATCCAACTCACCCATAGGAAAAGTGTAACAGTCTATGGGCTGTTCTTACTTTTGTTGAGATTATTGACAAAACTACCTGCTTTTGGGCAAATTCCATGGTGTTTCTTGTGTCTGCTGAATTGGTATCATAGTGAGTTATAAATGGTCGTGATCAAACACGTGTGACTCATCACACTGTTGAACTTTTTGGGTATAGTAGTAAAGTAAGAAAGTAGTAAAGTAATAAAGAAATTTATTAGAGACAGAAATTAGTGTAAACACAATTTTAAACCAAAAATCTAATTTCAGATTGTTTGTTTTTATTATAGAGGAAAATATATGGTATTTAAAACACACTAGTATAGTGTTTTCATGGTATGGTTATTTTCTGGCTATTATACCATTGAAACATGAAATGCTTGCGTGATCGCTCCTGCAGTTCTAAATCACTGCCTTAGTTCTGTGAGAAGGGTCAGTTCTCTAAAAGGAAGTGAAAAGAGTTTTAAAAAGCCTTGGTGTTACACAACTGAGATGGAATTTTCCATCTCTACCCGGTCACAGACTGCCATGAAACTCATCGAAATCAGAAAGAAAGTTGCTTTTTAACGTTTCTTTGTTGCCACCTGTGCCAGTTATACATCTCTGGAGATCTCCTAATTATCTCAAAGACTTTCTTCGGGGAACTGAGCTGCTATTGTAGAACCATGTGGGCACAAATGAATGAATCACACTGACTTCAGGTCATCCTTTGCCAGGAACTGTTGATTAGAACTTGAAGTTACTGCTGCATGAATAAACGTGGCATACTCACAGGCTGACTGACTGCTGGCAATGTGCAGTGTCCAATAAGGGATATTTGATGGTGGCTGTGCTCACAGCTGCATAAATAATGCTTTTTATTTTTTGGGGGGGTTCTGAGATGAAGCAAATACATTTTAAATATGTTTTTAAAATACTGAAAAAGTAAAAGGGAAAAAAATAGTCTTTTTCCTGTCCAGAAGTGTTTTCCTTATGAAACAGACTGCAGTTTGTCTCTAACCCATTCATACTCCTTCTCAAGTTTATATTTTTCAGAAAATCTATTTGCTGATAGGTAAAAAAAAATAATTATGGATAGTAAAAGGAGTTTACACAGTAAAAAGAAATGCAATATATGCTAGACACAATTCTTTTAAAGTTAGCAAATATTTCAGGTTTACAGCTAAGTTACTGAGGATCTTCTTGATAACTCAGTGTTTATACTGTAATTTATTCTTTAACATATTCTTCTCCGATGAAAGGTGCTTTCCACTAAATGCTTAATGAGAAAAGGCTGGTTTTTTGCTCTCTCAATAGATCTGTGTAGCATCACATGAAAATATATCCAGTACAATCCCTCTTAAGCTTGGCATAAACTTGACACGTTCATCTCTCGTGGTCTTATTTGAAAAAACCTGAATAGGACACCTATAATGAACAATTGCTTAGACACTGCAAATGTCCTTAAAGAGTCTGTGTCAAGGTTTTAGTTTATGTACACCCACCTGTTAGATGTCTTGATGGCCTCTTCTTGATATGTCTTAATATGTTTTTGTAATTCTCTTATTCATGCAGGATAGTCATACTATTCATATTTTCAGCATAATTTAAATTTTCTCATCCCATTTTAACACCTTGTTGCCTAAATCAAAAGAAATCAGCCAACAATTTTCTTAGTTGGCCACTTTTCTCAAAATTACTTCACCCTCCAAAGCCACAGAATAATTTAGGTTGGAAAATACCTTTAAATCATGGAGTCTAAACATTAACCTAACTGCACCAAGCCCACCCCCAAACGACGTCCCTGAGGTCTAGATCAACATGATGCTTAAACATATCCAGGGATATTGGTCCAATAACCTCTCTGGCAGCCTATTCCAATGCCTGAGGACTCTTTCAACAAAGAAGAACTTCCTGATACCTAACCTGAACTTCCTTTGGTGAGATAATTTCATAGAATCATAGAATCATAGAATCATTACGGATCGGAAGGGACCTCGAAAGATCATCTAGTCCAATCCGCCTGCAACAGCAGGATCACCTAAACCAAGTCACACAGGAACCTGTCCAGTCGGGTCTTGAACATCTCCAGAGAAGGAGACTCCACAACCCCCCTGGGCAGCCTGTTCCAGTGCTCCGTCACCCTCACTGTGAAGAAGTTCCTTCTCAGGTTGATGCGGAACCTCCTATGTTCCAGCTTACAACCATTGCCCCTTGTCCTATCACTACATGACACCGAGAACAGCCCAGTGCCATCCTCCTGACACCCACCCCTCAAATATTTGTAGACATTAATGAGGTCGCCCCTCAGTCTCCTCTTATCCAAGCTAAAGAGACCCAGCTCCCTCAACCTCTCCTCATAAGGGAGGTGTTCCACCTCTCTTATCATCTTTGTTGCCCTACGCTGAACTCTCTCCAGCAGCTCCACATCCCTCTTGTACTGAGGAGCCCAGAACTGGACACAATACTCCAGGTGTGGTCTCACCAGGGCAGAGTAGAGGGGGAGAAGAACCTCTCTTGATCTGCTAACCACCCCTCTTCTAATCCACCCCAGGATGCTGTTGGCCTTCTTGGCCACAAGAGCACATTTCTTTTTGTCTTATTGTTTGTTACTTGTAAGAAGTTGCAGGTAGTTGTAGACGTTAGTAAGGTTTCCTGTCTGCAGCCTTTTCTCCAGATTAAATAGTCCTAGTTCTTCAGCTGCACCTCATAAGGCTTGTGCTCCAAACCCTTCACCATCCTCATTGCCGTTTCACTTTTACTTCTGTCTTCAACTATCTCTCCCCCCTTCAGTCAGGGAATTGAATAAGTTGCTTCCTCCTTTCAGATTTTTATTTTAATACATCTGTTTTTTTCTAGTTTGTGACTCATTCTGGATAGAAAATTGTTGTATTCAATTTCAATTAAGCTACATCAAAATAAATGGCACAAATACAATTTGCAAGGGGGTGCAAATATTGAGGCTCTTTTCATCTATCAGGAACAAGGTACCTAAAGTCAGTTAAATTCTATTTTTCTGAAAATTCTCTAAATATTTAAAATATCAGTATCAGAGTCCTAATAGCAGTGCATTCATATTCTTAACTTTAATCAACCCTTGATTATTTAACATTCTTGGAGAATATGAAGTTGCAAATGTAAATTTACATAAAGTAGTTGTTTTGTAGCTGTTTTCAGATAATTAGTGGCATTTGGTTGAAAGATTAACAGCATATACAGCCATCAGTCAGAAGTGTAAAACATGGCCAAGGTCAAGTTTGATAATGTTTAAATTGCAAAAGGACCTACTTAACGTTTAATGCTTGCTCTTGAAAAATCCAATTTTTTCTAGCTTTCACGTTGACAATGTGATCTAAAATAAAATTTTCTCTTCAGGACATTTTATGAAATTAAATGGATTTTTACCAATAACATTTTCTAAAGACAGACCAAATTTGTCTGATGTGTTAAAGAGGATTTTCACTGGCTGCAGTTGACAGAGAAGCTGCTGTGGAAGCACTGGCACATGATGACTCAATGTGCCTAATTATCTCCATCATATGAGACAACTCTCCGTTTCTTCACGGCTCATCTGTTGTCAATGCAGCCCTTAAGGTGAAGTTTGTTTTCCAAATGAATTTTTACTCTTATTTACAATTAGCCAGCAAATATCTGCAAGATATCTACCCTGTAATGTGTTTGGGAGTCCCTGTGCAGCCTGGACCATAACAACAAATAGTTATGCTGCTTTCACTTAATTTGCTCCTGATCCGCATAGCCCTGGAAAGTGAATGAAGCAGCAATGAGCTCTGGTACCAGAGTTACAAAAGCAAACTGTTCTGGCTGAGTGGCATGTAACCACTGGCTGAGTTCTATAGTGATGGAAACAACTGGTCCTTTGCTTGCAGATGGTAAACTACCAGGAAGAAATGCTTGTTCTCAGTTCTCTCCAGCACTCGCCAGTGAACAAAATGAAATGTTAGTATTTTGGATGAAATGTGATATTAGCATAGGCATGCCATGTATGCCCATTCAACTGACAGCTAATGTGCTAGTCCTCTGTAAGGATCTAGATGAGAACTTGTAGGAGCATAACTTAATTTTGAGTTTAGGAAGAAATTGTCTTGAATTGATGGTGAGAAATGTACTCAGAGAAAAAGTATTGATGGGTAATGACAATCTCAAAAACAGTTAGGTTTATAGAAAAAACAGCATATGTGTCCCTAAATCTTCCTTTACTCCTAAGTCCTCTCCTCCTTCCCCATCTTGGTTAGTCTGAGGTCCTATTTTATTTCATACCCTTTGCAGTTATGAGTTTTACCTCAGTTATTTTTGCAATGGTGAGAGTGCTGCTGTTTCCATAAACACAGCATATTGTATTCTATCAGGCCACGTGACCTTCTATTTAGATTAGGAAAAACAAGGAAATAAGAGATAAATAAGTAAGCTCCACATGACAGAGAAAGTACAGTGTTTGTCACTCATTCTGACAGCAGCTGTTTTGAGCCAAACAGCCTGACCTAAATAAGAAGGACAATGCCCCTCCCTCTCATTTAAAGAGGCAAAGAAAATGAGCAGAGAACAGTGTGAATGTCTCACTTCCAAATTCCATACAAAAAAATCTGGCAAGTTAACTCTATAAAGGTGTCGTATCTTAGAGAAGTATCCAACTGAATACAACAAAGCATTTAGTTTGCAAGTTGTAAATCCTAAATAGAGAGAATAATGATGCAGCAGAACTTAGCTGCTTGAGGGAAATTTTTGATGTGATACTGCACCAGAATTTCCTTACACTAGCACAGACAGATAAGGTAGACAAGAAATTGCTTAACATGAAGAAAAGACACTTGCTTATATTTAAAGAGAAATGACCAGGCTGGAGAAATGGAGTTCCTCAAAAATCAACAAAGAGACTAGTCTGATTTACCATTTCCATTTATTGTCTTGGTACACACAAACGTTCAAACACATTTTTCTGGTGATACACAGCTACTAGACTTTGTCAATATAAAGGTGAGTTGGAAGAATTTTGGACTTGGGTGACCTTGAAAGCCAGAAAGCCAATGGTAAGAGTATAAAGTATCGTACTGCAAAGAGTAAAGTAACACACTTGAGGACTAATGAAAGAAATTCTCTATGACTTACCAGTTGAAAATAACAGAGGAATAAAAAACATAACTGGTTTTATCCATAACAGAAATAACATAGCTCACTGTACAATGCATCTGTGAAAAAAATGAAGAACCTAATCTTAGGAAATAGACTGTGAAGGTTATTGGCAAAGATAAGAAAAGCCCTACCTAGAAGATCATGTGTAACTGAGTCACTCATGTTAAGAAAGCTCAATTTAAAGTAGTTTAAAGGAAGGAAGATCTGTAGGTAGATAGCAAACTTCCAGTAGAAGATCAAAAGGACTTAAGAAATTTTATTAAGTGAAGGCTAAGAATTGGTGTAACTCATCTCCAGGAATAGAGAAAGCAATACAGTGAACATGCCTTTGGTCTGGTGTCTATTTTATGTTAAGGAAAGGTTGAGAAATCAGCTTGCTAAGGTGAAACTGAAAAAACCTGGAGCTGGTGAACACCAGCACTGATGTGTTTGTAAAATTATTGTCATGGACTATGTCTTAACATTTGTAATACCTTTCAGTATGAAATGAATAGTTCTTGATCACTAACTCAAATTTCCTGTACAAGCATCTGAGAGCATGATACACAGATGGTTCAAGTTGGAAGATAGCTTTCAGGATCACCCAGTCCACCTGTGATGCGCAGGTACATTTTTCACTAAATCAGGTCCCTATATTTTGGAAGTCAAAGAATCATAGAATGGTGAGGGGTTGGAAGGGATCTCTGGGAATCATCTAGTTCCACCCCACTGCAGAGCAGGTTCTCATAGAGTAGATCCCACAAACATATCCAGGTGAGTTTTCAGTGCCTCCAGAGGCAGATACTCCAAAGTCTCTCTGGGCAGCCTGTCCACAGCTCTGTTACTCTCACCATTAAAAAGTTTTTCCTTATGTTCACATTGAGTCTCCTATGTTCTACCTCAAGGCCATTGTCTCTTGTGCTACCACTAGGCACCACCAAGAAGATGGTTCCATATCCTGACATTTGCCGTTTAGGTACTTGTAAGCATTTCTGAGACCTCCGTCATCTCTTCCTCTCTAGGCCAAATAGCCTCTCCTCATAAAGAAGATGCTTCAGCCCCCTGATTATCTTGGTGGCTCTGTGCCAGACTCTTCAATTGTTTCCTGTCCCTCTTCTGCTGGGGAGCCCAAAACTAGTTTCAATGTTCCAGATGTGGCCTCTCCAGGGCAGAGTAGAGGGGGAGAAGGATGTCTCTCAAATGACTCGCCATGCTCGTCTTAATACTCCCCAAAAGACCATTGGCATTCTTGGCCACAAGAGTATATTGCTGGCCCATGGTCAGTCTGTGGTCCATCAGCTGGACCTTGTCTAGGTCCCTGTCCCCAGAGCTGCTCTCATGCAGGCCAGTCCACAGCCTATATTGGTCCATTGGGTTGTTCTTGCCCAGATGCAGCTTTCCACACTTGCCCTTGTTGAACTTCATCAAGTTTCTCTTTGCCCAGATCTCCAGTTCTATTGTTGTTATTCTTGTACTGCTCTTGGCAAGTTTAATTCCAAGGATGCCTTAGCTTTTCTCATCTCATCACTGCATCTTCTGACAAGATTCTTGCTTTCCAACCAAGAGGTCATTCCCTTATTCCATGTATTACATGGATATGTCCAATTAGAGAAGGATCAGAATCGCAGAACAATCGTGGTCAATAACTCAGGTCAGAATACCTGACTTGAATCTTTCTTACTGAAGTTCAGGACATAATTTCTAATGGCAAAGATAGTTGAATGCTGGGACAAATTGCCCGGAGGGTTTCAAAATCTCCATTACTGGGATATCTTTAAGAACAGGAACAAAAACATCTGTCAGAAATGGCACAACCATAAAGAGTACTGAGTTTAGATAAGGAAATGTATGAAGTGACAAACCTAAGCTTTCCTGATCCTTCAGAACTGTCTTTATCTCCACTCACAGACAGAGATGTACGTTTGCACATTTCAAAACAAGTTTTAATGTTAGTATTCACCAGAGTAGATATTTGCAACTAAGGTTACAAGAGGTTTGCTGAAAACAGAGTATTTTCAAATGAAAGGTAGACTTTGTCCTGTATTATGATAAAGAACACAACAATAAATTTCATAAAATAAGCTTACTATTACTTTATTTAAAATGAAATTTGAAAACAAAGCCATTGCAATGACAGGCAGACATTATGTAATGAAATTAGTGATCTCATGTAACCTCACCATCTTCTATCACTCCTGCTTACAACATGTTTCTTAAAGCTTTTCAGAAGTACTTTAACCTATAAAAATTTATGTGAGAGGTACAAACTCTGAAGAAGTAATTAAACAAGTTGAAGACTATATTGAGAGCATTGGGTAGTGGGGCATGAAAGCACTGGGTTGTAAATTTAGCAGTCACTTGGCTGGCTAATTTTAGAGGATCTGCTAATTATCCTGGTTCTGCACAAACACAGCCTTTGCATACTGTGGGAGGAGGTGAGATCCCTGTAGTGCACGTGGGGAAGTGGCTGTGGAAGGCAGTGTGGGTTGCCCCTCTTGTGGGGAAAGGCAAACCCATTCATGGGACTGTCTTTGCCAAAGGGGTTGGAGGTACTTGTTGGCCAGTGAGGGAGGATGGGGATAAACAGTGTATGTGCTTTGATGAGATTTAAACTTGTGGGGTTAAATAACCTGGGACATGAGTTTTGTATTGTAGGAAGCAACGTGGTAGGAACGACCTGAATGGCCAAAGAGTGAGCTCCACCAGGGAAAAAGAAAAATGCAGTGGTGGTCAAAACTGAGCTGTTGCTGTTTCCAGCAGATGACTCTAGTGCTTCTCCTGTCCCAAGCACAACAGGCAGGGTCCTAGTAATATTTGGAGGAGTAGAAGAAACTCACATAATGGAAGAGTAGCATTTCTCTATTAAAGGGCTGAGGACAGTAGTTAATGAAATTACAAGTCAGTGGAAGTTATTCCTCTTTTCCCAACAAAACTTCCCTCTGTCATTACCTCATCCCTTTTTTATTTTGCTGTTTCAGACGAAGTTAAACAATACTGTGACCTCTTTGACTTTGAATGAAAAGCAGATTTTTTTACATTGCAAATCAAAACATAGAGTGCACTGAAGGGCAAGTGCACTGATGTCGTAGTGCAGGAGCCCTCAGTCAGGTGTTCAACCAGTTCTCACTTTTTGGGAGGGCAAGTCTATTAAATCTCTGGATAAAATACACAGACTATAAGGGTGTGGGTGGAAGAGAAACCTCATGAGGTTCTCTTTCAGGTAGAGATAATTTTCTTTCATGCCAGGGTCTGCCCAAATATCTTCAGGAACAAATTCAAAGAGAATAAAGCAGCTCAGGATGCACAAGAAACTCAGTAGTTGTTTGAGCCATAACACGTCTCAGCAAACTTGTTTGCTCAACATGTATCAGGAGATATCTTTCCTGCCACTTTCAAGAAAGCCATTGTTTGTTTGGTTGGTTTTTTTTGTCAGGTATCATTTCTCCTACCACAGGCCCCAGAAACTGGGTAAAGGCTGGGTGCTCTGCCCAAAACAGAAAGGCAAAGGGCACTGTGGGAGGATGCAGAAAGGCATGGTCTGAAAAAGAAAGGAGTGAGTGACAAGGGGTGTTACTGTGGGTTAAGCAGCCACAGGAATTAGTCTCTTAGGATCTCAGGATGGAAGGAGGAGCAAGGTTCAAGGTGAAGGAAGATTGTAGAAACCTTGAAAACAAAGGCAAATGACAAATATAAAAAAGAAGTAGGAACTTTAGGAAGTTTATGAGAGGGCTCATGTGTTCATGGTAATAGGGTCATTACAAAAACCCAACATGCAAACTGCATTAAGGAAAAATCAGTTAAATTTTTCTTTTAAGTAACAATGAATAAAAATGGGGGGGTTAGCTCTTTAAATAAAAGATAACTAGATGTTAATTGGAGGAAAGTATGGAATTGTCAGTTAGATGAATTATGAAGAAAACATCTTCAAGACCTAGACATGAAAAACTGGCCACATGACAAGCCTACGGAAACCCTTTATTTCCACATCAATGGAGAAAAAATTCAAAGAGAAAACTGTATTGGAAAAGAAGCTAAAGAAGTTGCAGCGACTTTTGATGACCAGTCATCCTTCTGCAATTTACTCAAAATCTGTTATGTCTGTACAAATACATTGCTCAGATCACCTGAGTTACTTGCAAAGCAAATGATTATTTGGCTTGAGTAAACTTAGTAGAATCCAGCCTGCAGCAAGAGAATATTTGGACCACAAATATTTATTTATAAATAAAATAGCATTTAATTTATTCCATAGGTGTTCCAAATGCCATCTGAAACATATTCAATCCCTTTTAAACCTTACATACTTTTCCTCCACAGCAATAGCATCAAAATAATGCTGTTAATGCAATCTTCCAGTGTAGGCAACTGAACTTAGAAACTGTTTTATGGTCTAAGATGAATAAATCAGTCCTTTCAAGAACATCACAGAAGGAATTAAGCTAGAATGAAAAGTTCAGTTATACATTTTCCAAAGATTTTAATTATCTTTCCCTTCTGAAAAACAGAATATGAACTCCAGGAAAATTTACAATCCAGAAAATCATGTACTTAAATTCTCCTGGTAAATGATGGTTGGACTTCCAGTCTGTTACATAAAATATAAGAGGATCCAGAGGATGCAGAGAAAGCAGAGATACTCAACACCTTCTTTGCCTCTGAGACCTGGACAGGTTGCAGAGCTGGACAGAGCAACATTTAATGAAGTATAACAAGGGTAAGTGTAGCGTCTTGCATCTGGGCAAGTACCAGTCTAGGTTGGGGATGGACCTGTTGGAGAGTAGTTTAGGAGAAAGGGACCTGGGGGTCCTGGTGGACAGCAGGATGGATGACTATGAGGCAGCAATGTGCTCTTGTGGCCAAGAGGGCCAACAGCATCCTGGGGTCGATCAGATAGGGGGTGGTTAGCAGGTGGAGAGAGGTTCTTCTCCCCCTCTGCTCTGCCCTGGTGAGACCACATCTGGAGTGTTGTGTCCAGTTCTGGGCCTCTCCTTTCAGGAGGGATGTGGAGCTGCTGGAGAGTGTCCAGCGTAGGTCAACGAGGATGATGAAGGAGGTGGAGCACCTCCCTTGTGAGGAGAGGCTGAAGGAGCTGGGTCTCCTTAGCTTGTAAAAGAGGAGACTGAGGGGTGAGCTCATTAACGTCTATAAACAAGCTGCCCAGGGGGGTTGTGGAGTCTCCTTCACTGGAGACGTTTAAGACTCGCCTGGTTGTGTTCCTGTGTGACTTGGTCTAGGTGATCCTGCTGTGGCAGGGGGATTGGACTAGGTGATCTTTCAAGTTTCCTTCCAATCCCTAATGATTCTGTGATTCTGTGATCCATAAAGTCTCAGTTTTAGAACGGAGAATAAAATAACCACACATAAAAAATAATATCCAGATGTACACTTCTATGAAAAATAACCAGAAGTACCCTTTGTCTTTCTGTTTATTGTACATATATATAAAATATAGATGTATGTATAGAATTATAGAACCACATGTGTACATCAATAGATTTTAAAAAAATTGCTGTATAGATTTAACCTGTGCTTAAATATTTAGAGCTGTGTGATCATAGTAATAGAGCATTCGAAAGACACACAGTTTTTTATTATATAATATAAATCTGAACTTTACACATACATGGCATTAAAAGATGCCATAGAAATGAGGTTTATATTTAATCATATTGAGCATACACAGTCACATTTAAGCAGGCATAAAGTTATATTTTATCCTAGAAGATACTGATATTGAAACTGTAATCACAACCAGTCCCTGAAGATGGAGTGAACAAAAACACCTGAGTGACCTGTGTCACTCTACACACTCCGAGCAAACAGCCGTAGTCAGATCTGTTATATGTGATTATGGAGTAGAATGTGCCTAATTCATACTAAAGTTGTTGTTTGGTAGTCCATATTAAGTTGTTTTGGCACTTCAGCATAAGGCAGTAAGCATAGTAGAAATGGGTTAAAGTCAAGACTGCCATGAGTGCAGGG
The DNA here is from genome assembly GCA_013400115.1 of Rhinopomastus cyanomelas. Classification (NCBI taxonomy): domain Eukaryota; kingdom Metazoa; phylum Chordata; class Aves; order Bucerotiformes; family Rhinopomastidae; genus Rhinopomastus; species Rhinopomastus cyanomelas. The sequence continues at coordinate 72,622 of VXBP01000604.1, forward strand.
TTACAGCTGCGCTCAGACAGTACAGAGGGGGTGTGTGCACAACACGTGTGAGAACATGGTGAGTCAGAGCTGTCTAGCTCAACAGTTAGGAACAACTCAGCATAAGAGGTTTCTTTCTCACTTGTTATTCACAGGAAAAGCTTTGTTAAGTTTTCAGGCTCAGATTCTGACCAAAAACAAAACAAAAAACTACTGTGCCCCTACTACATTGCCACAGTTCCACAGACTGACTGTGATGGACAGTGCCCATTTGTACCTCTAGAGGTATTTGCAAGCCTAATTTTCCTTCCTTTCATCAGACACCACACTACTGCTGTGCATCCCTTTCTCTCATCATGTGTCCATGTCATGAGCACAGGACAGAAATCCTTGCTAGGGCTGCAGCTTGTATCTCCTGCCTCCACCACCTCAGCCACCAGGGACACAGGATGCAGTGAGAAGGATTCTATCAAGAAACAGAATTCAAAGCAAATACTCCCATAACAGTTATGACTGTACATTTCTGAGGAGTCTTAATCTCACTGCAAAGCCATCTGTCTTTAGCACAGTTTTGTAGTGGAGGTGATTGTGATCCTGAGATCCCTACTGAGCAAGACTTTCAAAACCATATTTAGAATTAATTTACTTCTTAACATTTCTGTCTGCTTATGTTTGCCCCTTTCCCAGCGCAGATTTCCACCACTTGCACAAGGCACTTGCTAGTAATGATAGAGTAACTGTGGTGGCAAAACCAACTGAAGATACGGGGGAATAAAAGGTGAAGTGTTTGCTTTCTTTTTTTTGTTCCATTCAGCACTGGTGAGACACCCTCTGGATTTTAGAGTGTGGCTATCACCTCTGGACTTTAAAGCATGCCTGTCACCACGGCTTGTGGAACAAACTATGATGTTACATTCTTTTGACCAGGATCCTCGTGAATCCTGGAAGATGGAAATGAAACTGTGCAGATGACCTGGTGTCTACCATCTAGATCCTGAGAAGTGTAGATACAATTTTTCTAAGTATTATTTAATATCATCTGGTCTACAATGAACCTTATGAACTTTATTTTTTACAGGTTTTTTGTTGTAAGAGTGAAGGGAATGAAGTATAAGAGAGCGAGGTGTCAGCAGGTTGAGTAGCTGCGATGTAATTACTTAGAACCACAGAATTGTTTCGATCAGAAGACACGCATCGAGTCTAACCACTAACACAGGGCATTGGTTTGATTAGACAGTCTCAAAATGCACTTCCAGCTAACACTATAAAAAACAATTGAAATTCACTTCTTTCCAAGCTTCCTACCTAAAAAAAAACTCATTGCTTAAAATATGTACAAAAGCCTATGCGGCCAGAGACAGCAAAATCAGCTTTGAATGGCTCTTTTCATTTAAACAAATGTTCATGCTGAATGTCCTGATACAAATATTGAGGAGGATTTTTCTTGTATTCCTGGCCTCAGAGGGATTCTTATTAAGATGAAAAATACACATGTGGAGAAATTACCTCTCCTTTCACCACTCCCACATTCAGGCAAACAATTTCTTCTACTCCTGTGCCAAGTATAACATATTCTTGACAAGTGAACATGCAAGTTATTACAAAAAATCCACAGCCAGCAGTGGTATTTTCGCTGCCTTTTCAGTCAGCAGAGAGCATTCTCCTTTACTCTTGATGCATGCAATCACCACACTTGACCAGTTCCTCCCATTCACAATCTGCTGACATCAGCACTTATTTCCCAGTATGCACAGAAGAAAGGTGACGGTTGTATTGGCATGCACTGCTCTGGTAAGAAGTAAAGCTGGTGTCAGTGCTGCTTTTAGTTACTTGTGCTTATCACCTCGAGATACTGCCACATCCTGACTTTCACATTTTGGCCACAAAATGGAAAATTTGTCTAATTGAAGCCTTACAGCATGAAAGGTACTTGCTTTTGAGAGTTTTATTTCTTTTCATCACACCCACACTCCAGTCATTTCTTAGAACTCTTCTGATGTCAATTAGAGAGGGAGAAAATGAAACCTTATGAAGTGATGGTCCTTCTCATTGCTCTGAAACCAAAAGGAAAACAAAGAAGATGATAAGGTGATAATCAGCAGCTGAATGTATACATTCTGGGGTTTGTTTTTTCCACTGTCCTCCTGACTTCAAATCTTCTCCCTGGCTGCATGACCTCTGCTGTTCATGCCATTAAGACAACTTGTTAAAACCCCCCCAGGATTCTTCATCAATGTTTTAACCCTTTTCCTGCTGTGAGGAACAGCTTTCATTCCTTGAAGAAAAAGAACACATTATTTAGCAAATAGCTTAATTTTCTGATTTTCAAAACCAACCATAAATGAGTCTATCCCTTCAAATTGGAACACTGAGACCTCATATTGGTTGTTCTAAACTGAAAAATTGGTTGGATGTATTTTGAAAATATTCCTTCAGTGAACTCGAATGAAATGGAAACTTATTTTTTATTTCAGCAGTCTGTGTGTGGAATCCAGAGTTTGATGTCGACACAGGTAAGTTGAAATAGGATTTATCACTATCATTTACAACAACATAAGCACCTAAGAAGCTTTGTTCTTAAATAAGCTATTGCTCTCAAATATTTAGCTCTTGCAAGAGACCAAAGCCATGTCTGTTTACTTAATCAACGAGAAGTTCTTCATTTTAACTCTTTTTCAGGTAGGAGAACACATACAGATGTGGTATTCTGGTTCATCTGTCATAAACAGAACCATCAGGAGAATTTCCTTTGTGGAATCTTCACCATGACTGCAAAAGTAGCACTCTCACAGGACTTATAACTGAATATACAAGCTGGCATTAACGCATTTGAACTGCGAGCTTAGAAAATAGGACAGACACTGAACTTCAAAAGTCATTTTTGCAGAGACACTTTTCATAATGGGGTCATACTTTAATGCTGTTAATGTTCACTTTCTCCATTTAGACCGTCTTTCAGCAACTGGAAACAGCTGTATCTCATGTTAACACAACAAAAGCAGGCGCTGCCTGAATAGTTTTGGGGGTTATCTACGCGTGAAAGTTAGAGGGCTACTGCGCAGTAGCTGTTCCACACAGCCATTTTCAACAGTGAACATCCTACATCCCACATCTTATAAAGAATGATTTTTTCTGTGGTGTTCTCTTCCCCTGTAGATGCCAACTCACTTTCAATGTTCCCTGAAAAAGATCTAACTGTTTCTATCTTGTGTGCAAGTTCACCTAGACAAACCAGTTTCAGAGAACAAAAGAGAAATGCAGGGAACTGTTAATCCAACTCAACTTCATCTCACCTTGACAGGCCCTTATCTATGCAGGGATGACCCCAGAGGAGCTGTGGGAATGGCTGAGCCAGTCCAGAGTTGCTTGGACTACACAATACTAAGATTCTAAACCTGGTGGAGACTTGAAACCTCTCAACAAACAAAATGCCCTGAGTCCCATTCAGCTGCTATTCAGTAACTTTGTGTGCTCATGAAGACTAAGCCTCTTGCATGGAAGGATCTGCTGTAGAATACCAGGTTAATGAAGCAGGGCTTGCCTTTCACAGACCCACACTGACTGGGGCTGATTACTTGGTTGTCCCATATGTGCTCCATCACGGCACTAATGACTATCAGCTCCAAGAATTACTTGGGGGTACTGGTGGGTGACAGGGTGGACATGAGACAGCAATGTGAACCTGTAGCCCAGAAAGGAAGCCACATCCTAGGGTGCATCAAAAGAAATGCTGCCAGCATGTCCAGAGAGGTGAGTGCCACTTGTACTCTGCTCTAGTGAGACTGCAGCTGGAGTGCTGTATCAAACACTGGATTCCACAGCAAAAATGGGACTTGAAACCATTGGAAAGATCCAGAGGGGGGCCAGAAAAATCATCAGAGGCTGGAACACCTCTGCTCTGTGGACAGACAGAGGGGTTGAGATTATTCAGCCTGGAGAAGGCAGCTCCAGGGAGACCCTATTGCAGTTTATCAGTATTTAAAGGGAGTCTACAAGAAAGATGAGGACAGACTTTTCAGCAGGGTCTGTTGTCACAGGAGTAGGGGTGATGACTTTAAACTAAAGGAGGGTAGGTTTAGACCAGATATAAGGAAGAATTTTTTATGAGGATTGTGAAATGCTGGTACAAACTGTTTCAGTATTCTTTTGCAAACCAAAAGTCTCTCTCTTCCTTTTCCCTTCCCCTTTTGGAAGGGAGAGGAGTTAATAAAGTGCATTTGTCATTTGTCTGGTGGCCAGCCCAGCCTCAGCCTATGACACCTTCCAACCTGAAGCGTTCTATGATTCTACGCAATGTCAGTAGCCAACCTTCCAGGATTTTCCCAGAGGTATCTGTGGAGGAAGAACATCATTTACGTATAAATAAATCTTTCATGTGTACTTGAAATGGACTGAGAAAGTGGTCCAGCTTGCCCAGGGATTTGACAGAATTCTGCTTCAGTCATGTTTTCATTATTTTGCACTAGAGTGTCTGGGAACATAACTGTACTCCAGGGATGCTGGGCAGGTTGGACTTGTTCTGCAGCTCAGCATCTGAATCACTCTGGATGTGATGAGAAACTACAGAGGGAACTAAGAACTTTCTTTTTCATGATATAATTTTCCCCTTAGACATATATCCATACATATGTTTGAGATAAAATGGTAGTCATCCATATGTACATAGGCCACTTGTGAATCACTGATCAGTATTATTTTTCCAAACCAAATTATGTTCATAGAAGGTGTCAAATAATGAACCATTAGCTTTGTCCTGCAATTTTTCATTTGAAAGTGAAGCTATATCTTTTTTTGTGAACTGAAATCTTATGACCTATTGCAGCTGGTGGAGAAGAAAGAGGTTATCACATTATATTTTGTTAAAATATCATAGTAACATCTTCCTACAGACTATCTTCCTGCCAAAGCAGAATAGTCATGTGTTACAGAATCACAGAGTCACAGAATTATTGAGGCTGGCAAAGACCTGTAAGATCATCAAGTCCAACCGATGACATAACACCACCACCACCAAATCACCTAGCCCATGGCACTAAGTGCCACATCCAATCTTTTCTTAAACACCTCCAGAGGTGTTGGTGCATTTCGTTCTGCTCCACCTCTGCTGTGTTCCACACTTTTCAACGTCATGAACTCTCTGTCAAGAGAAAGGGAAACTCCTGAGGAAAAACCAAAATAATTAGAAAGGACTCCAGTTGCAATCAAACTGATGCAGTAATCCATAATTTTCTTATGAAGAAACCAATTCGATCCATTGTCACAAACATAACAGTTGATTTACTTGTAGAGCACCCTTGGGAATCAACTGAAATTATGTTGTTTTCCAGTTCTGCAATTGCTATGGTTTAAGAAACAGTTTTCTTTGACAGAAACTCCCATGGTAGATCTCTCTCCACTCAAACAAACTCTATTTTTTATATAATAATTTACTGGATGATGCCTTTAATGCTTTTTCTCATTGTATGTTTTACAGTTCTTGGCTAAATTAAAATAGCATTAATTTTACATTCATAAGTATCACTGCCATGTTTCAATTTAAATGGAACTGATTTGCAAGTCAAACAATAGAGCATTTCCCAGCAAACAGATAAGACTATGTAAGTGTGTTTGCAAATGGTTCTCATAATCCTGGATGGGAGTTTTAGAAACCTGCAGTCAAACCTCCTACCTACATCTGCGAGTGAGCACACATAAGCAACTGAAGGTCTGCTTCAACCTAGCAGATGGAGGGTCCTTGCCTGAACAGATTGCAGAAGAGGCAGTGTGGGATGCAGCACCACCCCTTTTGAACTGCAAACTCGAGCAGTCTGAGGAAAAGAAGTACACAATTAAGGCTCCTCATCTCATTTTATTTTTTTTTTCTAGATGAAGGCAAATTCTCTCCCACTCCAACTCGACAAAGTCATTTTACTCAAGCCAATTGATTTGCATTCACTTCCATAACAAGCAAGGTGCTTCCTGATGTTTCCTGATGCACAGGACACGCTGAAAGGCTCACACTATGTGAAAGACAAAATGATGTTTAAGGCCTGTGTATGTGGAGGAGAGAGATAGCTCTTGGGTTTAGTTTCTCTACAGCTGATCATTTTATTTGGCTTGGTTGTGTAGATTTCAGTCAGATTTGACTGTGCTCCTCAGTCTTTGCAAAAGGTGCCGTATGCTCAGGACAGGGGTTTTCCTGAGCAATCCGCTGCAGTGTCTGAACTAATCTCACTAATTAAGGCAGACAGGTAGACAATAATGATATGCTTTTTCCTTCCTTGTTTATGTTTGTAGTTTGTTCTAGAGCTTCCTTGACTCCCTCTACAGCTGCTGATGCACCTCTACTTTAAAATTTCAAATTCTTCTGAAAATCTCCCTGCCATGTATTTTTTGGTCTTAAATCATCTGAATTCATACTGCCAGTGAATGTTGCACTTTTTTCTCAGCTTCTCAAAAATCAACACAAAACCTCTCTACGTGGAATAACTCACTGCATAGTCTCCTTTGACTTAACTTCAAAGATCTTGATAAATTCGTGCTAATGGGGCAATCACATAAAATTGGAGTGGCTGAGGGAGATGGGGCAGTTTAGGAAAAGGAAGCTGAAGGGAGATGTTGTAGCCTTCTACAATCACCTGATACAAAGCCTGGGAAAAGAAGGGCTGGGCAAAGACTACATCTTTGACTCAACAGTTGCCCACTTATGGAAACTTATAGCTACGAGGTAGGCTGTTTTATTCACCTCAACCTACTTAGTCCTTTGGATTTGTGTGTTTTCTTTGATGAAAGTAGGCATATTACACAAGACTCAAGTATTCCTCTCTGACTGCGTGTCTTCATGGTCTGTGTTTGTACATAAATAATGTATTTGATTTAAAGCACCTTGTAGTACATTAGCATTAATTCTGTCATTCTTGAATCTGTAATTGAGTTACTGTTTTACTAAATCACCTGCTAGTTCTTAAATTGGCTAGTCATTAAGTGCTGCTAAAATTCAGCCCTTTGGTTTATCTTAGGCTTGCAATAAGTCTTGAATCGTTGTCAAATCAAATATTGTCAAACATATTAATTCATGACAGCATTACTATGCTATAATGGGTCTGTAAGAAGCCTACTTCCATTCCATAGAAAATTAAATCTAAGGGAAAATATACTTGTTTAAAGAGTGTTTCATTATCTACAGTGACTGATGAATAATTGAACTGACAAAAACCGTTCAGTTTTAAATTCTTATCCTGTGTTTTGAATATTGAAATCTTGGTGACTTATCAAGTGATATCAAGGACAAAGAAGGGGAAAAGCCTTGTAATAATCCATCCATTTCCTCCGCCCATCATCAATACCTTCATTTGGGTTATGTAGGTATCTGTAATGCAAGCAAGGAGTTTTTTCTGTCTGACATTGGGAAGAGAGATGCATATAAAATCCTACTCTGTGAAATCGATAGCATTTTTATTCCTATGTTTTACAGTGCCATTTCATGTTTAGTAAGGGGGAAATGCAAAGGCAGAATAATTAGTATAGTTGCTGGCAAAACTATTAGAGTGTATTAAGAATGGAGTATTTTTCCTTTCATCTTTATTACAAAAGATGTCACCAAAATTTTCTTTGTGACTGGCAAGCACCGCTTAAGTAAGAGAAATAACAAGGCACATCATGCATTTTCAGTGTTTAAATGTGCATACTTTTACAGCCCTCTGTAACCCATAACAATTACTATCCACTTTTTTTTTTTTTTTAATTTCTAACAGAAATGCAGTGGTAGCTAGAACTGGAAATTCAAAGGAAGTAGAAATTCAGACTCACAGTCAAATTAAGTGGAAGCATTAGTCTGTTGTGATATTTCAATTTTTCTTAGGGAAACTTTTTCCTTCTGTTTGTATTGCTTGATTCCCCCAATCAAGCAATACTCTACTGTAACTCTACATATTCATAACAAGTTTGTACACATGAGGTCCACAGAAAATTCATAGAAATGCTGAATGAAAAAATAAGGACAAAAAATGTGACAAAACACAGTCAAACCTCAAGGGAAAAATCTTGCATCCTTTAATAACATAACATGCAGAGACTGATGCAGAACTTGAATACTATGAATATTTCTATTTTTAGTGTTCCCAACACAAAGCAAAATTCACAACAGTAATCTCAAAATTCCTCATTTTATTTGGCTGCAAGTCTTCCAAAACAACATTATAGAAAAGATCTTTATAGATTTTATTTTTTTAAAAACAAAATTATCTTTTTTTTAAGTATTATCAGTACCCACATGCGTTTTCAATGTTCATTAAATGCTCCGGAGCATTAGTCTGGCAAAGTATTAACCACTGAGTCAGTTTAGTACTGGCAGAGGATAGTTCTCCACCATAGCTTACCAGCACTCTCACCTTGCAGTACCATTGCTGTCACTGGGTTATTTTTGGATTGTTTGCTCCCAAGGACAAGGTCTATGTCTTTATTTGTTTTTCTGTGTCTAGCACAGCATGAAGCTCAGCACGTAGATTCAAACTCTCTGTAGCTATAACAACAGGAGCAATAATTAACAATATGATAAAGAGATGTTTGTCCTTCTTGCTGTCCCTGTTAATATTGGCAAAAAGTTGTTAGTTTTTTACGGTCAGCTGCCTGCAGAGTTTCATCTCCCTGTGACTTCTTATTCAGAAAGGAGAGGTGGCTTCCTTCCAATGTTGTCGGAGGACCTCTGTTTGGGTTCCCACATCCATATGCAGTGATGCTCGTATCTTGGTTCTCTTCTGCTGCCGCATTGTCATCATTTTTTGTTTTGCCTCCTGACAGCTGTAGAAGGCTGCACTGTCAGAGCTTTCTGTGGTCTGGGGGCAACTTCTGGTTTCGCTGTCTTTTATGGTTCCCAGGTTTGCTTGCACTGAGCTGCTTTCTGGCTTTTCCCATGAGAGATTATGACCCTCAGCGGCTCCCCCTTGGCTTCCCCAAGATTTCCTGTTCAGGGAGTCTCCAGATCACCCAGAAACTTCGATAAATAGCATTCAGGGACCATTGCCGTTGGAGCTCGGCATGATCTTGGTGCGACTTGCGGTAAGGCTGTCACTTTAAACTACTTGTTAAATACCAAACCCTGGTATACAAATTATTATATAAAGACACATTTCCAGTTTTTTTTTCTTTTTTGATTCTGCTATACAACCCCATTTACAAAAAATGTGAGATATGAGATGACTAATTCCTTCCAGATAGAAACCTTAGTAGATATACTGATGCAGTCGTCATAAGATTGTTACCAAGAATCATAGAATCATAGAACCATTAGGGATTGGAAGGGACCTCGAAAGATCATCTAGTCCAATCCGCCTGCAACAGCAGGATCACCTAAACCAAGTGATCAACCCATCCTTGCCCTATTGCAGTGCCCTATGTTAATTTTTCCCTTGATGTAGATATCTAGTGATGGCCTTGTCACCACGGGCTTGACTGTCTTTCTGATTGTCCGTCAACTTCTGCCTGCTCATCTGTTTCCCTTTTTCCTAATGTGTTTCACTTCCAAATTAGTAGGGTAAGTTTTTATGATCAGTGTCTGATTGCCTGTTGCTGCTATGATGCCATTTATGCCCTACTTGCATTTCCATTTTCTCCCAACAGCAATAAGGAAGGATTATGTACAATATGTGTAACTTCTTTTTAAGGTTGTTGGTGAGGTGCCCAAAATATGTATTTGTGTGAGATGAGATTATAGGCTGGGGACAAATAATAAAATGATATAGTTCCTAAATTATAAAATCAAATCTCAAAGACATAAGTCATTCTGTCTGGATAACAGAATAAAATGCATTTCCACAGATTCTAAATGTGTCAAGATGTGGGGTTACAGGATGATTTTTTACAAGTTTTGTAAGAAAAAGTGTCAGATTTTCCAGTATCTTGGAATAGGAAGGGTAGGGATCCCAAATCACAATAGTCCAAAAATATTTTCTGTCTGCTTCTTGTTGAGGAATAATAAGAAGTCGTTTCTCCAGGTAAGGAATATATGCAACGGTGCCCAAACAACATCTATGTAGGTAGATGAGCCAAAAAAATAAGTGATGTGAAACTTCAAAGGCTTCTTCCTTTCCTGGCCAAAAAGTGTTGTACTACTGTAAAGGTCATCACAACTGCAGACTGTGTCAGCAAAAATGCAGGCTACTCATCGGGTTAGCTGACAGCACAGAAAGCAGACACTCAAGCAATTAAATTCTAGTATCTATTCAATTAATTTATTAGGTGGCCATCTACCAAGCAAATGCTGCCGTACCAAATTTTAGCTGTTTTGCTTTTTTGTTGTTAACAAAAGACAGCTTGCTGAATTCTCCTGCATTTCAGGTCCTCTGTAGATCGGAGCATGGAGTGCAGGTTTGGAGCCAACAGATAATTTATGAAGCAAATGTGTTACAAGAGAACTTCATGAAGAATGTAGAGTGGTAGTGCCTATGGTTGCATTTCCTTTTTACATTACTAGAGTGCATGAAATGTGTTAAAGTCACAGTTCTGGAGAACAAGACTTTTTGGGTTGATTTTATGTTACAAATGAAGCTGACAGCAGCAGAGTAAGCTTTTCTTTTCTGTTTTCTAATATCCTTTGGTGCCAGGCCTTGTTGCTAGAAAAACTCAAAGGACTATTTCTCTCTTAAAATACATAGAACAATTCTACCTAGGCAAAGATATTTAAATCTTTCCCCAAATACCAATCTTTTTTCCATTCATTTTCCTTCAAAATCTAGAAAACATTGAAAACAATTGAAATCCCTTGAAATTTAATGAAAAGACTAGAATATATTTTTCACTACAGACTCATGCACTCAGACATAGAATCACAGAATGCATTGGGATGGAACAGAACTTAGAGAAGTTGGACTAGATGACCTTTGCAGTGAGCAGGGACGTTCTCCACTAGATCAGGTTGCTCAGAGACCTGACCAACCTGACCTAGTGTCCATGGAGGTGTTTTAGTTGTCAAGGAGGTACTGGGTTGATGGTTGGACTTGATGATCTTAGAGACCCTTTCCAACCTTAATAATTTTGTGATTCTATCATAAAGCAATCCACCATGAAATTGACTCAGGTTTAGAAGCTTTCAATAAAATGATTGCCATTAATAATCATGGTAATTTAATTTAAATTACTACTACTAGTAATAAAAACTATAAAAATTGGAAAGGAATTATTTTCACAAAGTTCCATTTTACAATAAGGAGTCATATCTAAAATTTCAGAAACTATACCAAAATAAAATCTATTTGGAAGTGATGTAGGAAAAGCAGGTAAGAGAACTTCAGTGGCATATATCAAAATATTTAATTTTCATTCTGAAATGGAATTTTTGTTTTACTAAAATGCAGCCAAAAGAGATTCTGAAAATCTGTGCATGCAAGCAATAATAACAGTTACCACTTTGAATGCAGAATTGGATGCTAAAAAAATACAAAGGAGGAGTAACAAACCCAAGAAACAGAATAATTTTCTGCATTTATGAGATTAACATCTGAAATAGAATCATAGAATCATTAGGAATTGGAAGGGACCTCGAAAGATCATCTAGTCCAATCCCCCTGACACAGCAGGATCACCTAGACCAAGTCACACAGGAACACATCCAGGTGGGTCTTGAACATCTCCAACCACCCTGGGCAGCCCCTTCCAGTGCTCTGTCACCCTCACTGGGAAGAAGTTCCTTCTCATATTTATGTGGAACCTCCTATGTTCCAGCTCACACCCATTGTGCCCCTCGTCCTATCACTAGATGACATTGAGCAGAGCCTGGCTCCATCCTCCTGACACCCACCCTTCAAATATTTATAGACATGAATGGGGTCACCCCTCAGCCTCCTCTTCTCCAAGCAAGAGACACCCAGCTCCCTGAGAAAATGAGCCAAAACAAACACGCTACACATTACTTTGAAAGTGAATGCTATTATTGAGAATGTAACTTGTACTTCCTCTCTTCTAGATCATTCCTAATTAACTGCAGTCTTGTAAACATTTTGTGAGAAAGAGGCACTTCAGTTAGGAAGTAAAAGGAACAGTTGTTGGTTCTCTCTTTTCAAAACACTTTTGAGTGGAGAGTGTCATCTACAAAATTCAAAAAACTACTTTTTAAAAATTAAACTTAGACTAAAATGTATTCTTCAGAAAGCTGAAGAAAATTACATGTAACTTGAGTCTCTACCTGTAACCATCAGAAAAATTAGAACTAATTAAAGTAGGAATTCATTTTAGTGATAAATGTGCAAAAGCCTGCTTGATCACAGTATCACAGTATCACAGTATTATCA
>VXBP01000605.1:793-17092 GCA_013400115.1 Rhinopomastus cyanomelas
CCTCAGTTCAAGAGGGATGTGGAGCTGCTGGAGAGGGTCCAGCGTAGGGCAACGAAGATGATGAGGGAGGTGGAGCACCTCCCTTATGAGGAGAGGCTGAGGGAGCTGGGTCTCTTTAGCTTGGAGAAGAGGAAACTGAGGGATGACCTCATTAATGTCTACAAATATTTAAGGGGTGGGTGTCAGGAGGATGGAGCTGGGCTGTTCTCAGTGTCATGTAGTGATAAGATGAGGGGCAATGGGTGTAAGCTGGAACATAGTGATAATACTGTGATACTGTGTGTGATACTGTGATAGGAGGTTCCACATCAACCTGAGAAGGAACTTCTTCATGGTGAAGGTGACAGAGCACTGGAACAGGCTGCCCAGGGGGGTTGTGGAGTCTCCTTCTCTGGAGACGTTTAAGACCCGCCTGGATGTGTTCCTGTGTGACTTGGTTTAGGTGATCCTGCTGTGTCAGGGGGATTGGACTAGATGATCTTTCAAGGTTCCCTCTGATCCCTAATGATTCTATGACACTGGCTATGCAGCCAAGTGCTGACTTGCTGGAGCTTTCTTTTTGTTCCTGAACCTTTCTTTTTCACTTTAAGTATCAAGGAAAACACTACCTGGGCTCCCAATGCCATGTAGCTACTCTTGATATATCATGGTCACCCCTTTCAGTAACATGAGAACCCACATAGGAAAGTGAAATAGGCAATGTTCTAAATCTGGACAAACCCCAGCAGTCTTTCCACAGCCTCCTGGACCTCAATCCAAAGAAGGCTACAAAATCTTCCAAGCTGGGCTGGCAGGCAGCTACTTCAGAAGGGAACGCAAAAGGAGGTAGCGTCCAGAGATGATTTTTCTTTTGGTTCAGCTGATTCAGGCTCAGCTGAGCTTGTCTTGACCACTGATCTCCAGGGCATTAGATCTGTCCTCTAGCTCCAAGTTCTGTTGCCAAAAACCATAAATTTCTAGTGGCTGCGTACCTAGGGAACAACTAGCCCCACCATTGAAGACTGAAGCAATGAAGTCATTAAATACTTCAGCCTTTTCCTAGTCCATTTAGGTTGGGAAAGATCTTTAAGATCGAGTCCAACCATTAACCTATGCTTTCCCTAGTACCCATTGAAGGATGAGGATTCTCCCTAGTCCTCCGTCTGTTGTTAATATATTTATTGGAACTTTTTATTGGAACAGATAACTGGCAGGACAAAACCTTGATTCATTAAAAGCTTCAACAGAAATATGTCACAGAAACATACAAAGTCACCCACCTACATTCATCTAAAGGTTACCACCTTCTTATCTGACCCTGTCACAGCCGGATGCAACAACAAAGTGCAGGAGAAGAATGTGCAAAGGATTACAGAAAGCATCTGTCAGGGCAGATAACATTGAGAAGAGTGACTGAGCTAGACTGAAAGAAGCAATGCATTTTCAACACAGCCTATGAAGAGAGAACACATCCAACAGCAACACTCCCTGCCCTTCAGTATGGTCACTCTCTAAGTGTTTGCTACTGCAAGCCACATCAAAATAGATTATATTTCCATTTTATCCAATAAAAAAACCCCACTGTACCTCGCAGTAAAATCGTAGGAGCAAGAGGCCAATAAAGTTGCATGGAATGGCGAGAACTGCAAGAAAAAAGAATAACTTTGAAAGTAAAAATATAGTTGATTCATAGAGACTTAGGTTAAGCAGAAAGTTACAAAGTTTAAACTAAACTGTCTTAGTAGGTATCACATTATGCTGCAACAAAACAGACAGCATCAACAGATTTCTCCATCATGGTTCTAACAACAAGGAACACTCTATGTGATGCTCTATGGGATCTTGGTTTGGTTTGTTTTACTACAGTGGTACCAAACAACTCTGCTGTAAAGGTAAGAAGGCTTACGACATCAAATTCTGCTTTTGGCTAACAAACTGATTACCATCTCGTTCTATCAAGTGACTTTCAGAAATGCTGTGAGTCCAATTTTTGTTTTCAGAGAGAGAAAACTTGTGCCAGAGATAGAGTAGTCATCAGTTCACATCCTGGCAATTTGAAATTGCTTGCACAATTTTGAAATTGTTTGGGCAAGGAGAAACGGTTACAGACTTGAAGAGAGGAGACTGATGCTGGACATGAGGAACAAATTCTTTCCTGTGAGGGTGCTGAGATACTGGAACAGGCTGCCCAAGGAAGTTGTGGCTGCCCCATCCCTGGAAGTGTTGAAGGCCAGGTTAGCTGGGGCCCTGAGTAACCTGATCTAATGAAGGTGTCCCTGCCTCTGCAGGGGCGCTGCAACTAGATGATCTTTATGGTTCCTTCCAACCCTGGTCATTCCATGATTCCATGATTCTATGAAATGGGAAGCTAGAGATGAGATGGAAAACTGAAGGCGGTATAACATCACTTCATCATTTCCCCCTCTCTCACAGGGCACTTTATGGGATTCACTCTTCTATGGACTCTTGCTGACAGGTCTAAGAACTGCAACAACAAGAATGCAGTTAGAACTGTTCACCTGGACTTCAGCTTTTTGACAACCTTACGTTTCCAACTATTTGAAGGTCTACACTTCTCAACAGGAAATCCACAAGTCACTGATGTAAATCCAGACTGAAATGCAGGTCCCCCACACCATGGTTCACAGCTAAGATTCTTCCTGAAAGACTTCCAACATTTGCCGCAGCTACTACAAAGTCAAAAGTTAAATCCGAGCTACTGCCACAACTGATCAAGTTGCCAAGAGAGCAGTGTATGTGGTTGTTTACTGAACTCTGTAGTCAGAGTTCTCTGTGCTATAAAGGGATGTACATGCCTGAACCCTTAATCTTCCCAGAATTTTCTTGAGGAAAGAAGGAAAAACCACCGCACAACAATCCAACTTTCTTCTTTTGCACCTCAGGAATTAATAAAGGGAAAGAAGTCTGAGGGGCAGCAAAAACCAGTGGCATATTTCCCACATCCCTCCTTAGCATCTGTGTCCACATATTTTCACAAGTGAAGCAGAACCACCCTCTCAAAGCTGAAAAGCTTTGTCTACATCCTTAAGTATCCTAGAGACTTATCTAAGCAAACTGTATCAAAACACTTAGCAGGGCTACACAGAGGAAGCTGAAATAATCCAATGCCTTTCTGCTGCAGACATAGAGCAGTTTAAAATTCTGTTCCATGTAACTGTAAGACACTGGTTTTATCATCTAAATGATTTCATGGAGACAGAAGAGACCGATTTCCATCTATTATTCAATGATTACCCAGCCTGACCTCTGACATCTCACGCATCATCCATCTTTTCACATAAACTCAAAAACTCTTAACTACATTTTAGTACAAAAAACTGAAACCAGCTAAAAACATGAGACAGCCAAATGCATCAAATGTGAAAAATGTCCTGAAAAAGGATCCAGATGACCTCAATGTGCTGGTAACACCCTGTACTGCAGTGAAAGATCACACAAAATCTGTAGAAATCCCAGCAGCGTTGGGCAGAATTCCTAGCCAGGCTCAGATCTGACAGCCAACACAATCCTGCACTTGTGAACAGAATACAAAAGACCGACAAGCGAAGAGTGTGATTTCATGGCTGGTTTAAGCTAATTTAAGACTGCACTGATGCCAAGACTTGTGGCCTTCCCTTTCATTCCACTTCAGGCTGCGTGCTCCTGCCCCTACTTTGTGTCAGGGTCTGCAGTTGTGTGGTTGAGAAACAAATTGAGATAGCTGAGGGATCCAGACAGAAACTAATCACTTTTAAAGGCAGGATTTTCAGTCAGAGCAATGAGCTGAGGCAGCTCCACAACTGCTAGTGTCAGCACAATGTAGGGAAAGTGACATCTGCCTCTGCTCCTGTACCACACTGCCTGAAAATAAATTAATAAACACACTTGGCTCTGAAAGGGTATAAAAGGAACAGGTGTTATCTGACTAACATGAAATTACAGCAAGCACTAATACAAAAAAAAAGGTCATCAAGCACCTAGAACAAACTTATCAGTGGGTGATCTGGCAGTGCATCTGTAGCCTTTCAGACATGGAGTTCCAAAGTCTCTCTGAATGTACTAATGTTTTCTTTGTATACACAAAAATCCACACCCACAATGAATTCTATATTTGCCTTATGTGAACACTGATCCTTAGAATGGAAAGAAAAGGGCACAGCACCATTAAAAAATAAATAAGGGAAAGTATTTGCTCTGTTTCAAGTTTCACACATACCTCAGATGAAGTGAAGCTCCCAACTCTTTCTCAAGACCTCAAACACTCCTCATGGAAATCTATTGCCTTTGAAGATGTCATTTACTTAGTCACCCCAGTAATCTGCTAAACATCAAAATGTTTTGCAGTGCTGAACTCCAAACTATCGCTTTAGTTAAAATATTCATGTTTATTATAAAACAAGCATGTTTAGTATCATGTTTATTCATGTTATTTAGTTAAAATATGTTGGGTTTTTTTCCTACTTATTAAGGAATATAAAATATTAACTGTTTTCCAGAAAACACAATTGTGCCACAATTCAGCGGTGGTCAGTGGGGAGTAAAATCCAACTTACTTTTACTCTTCTGATAGCATAGGTATGACCAAGCAAGACAAACACTGGTTGTCGGATGTTCCGCAAATCCCAGCCTTTCAAGCTGCAGTCAACTGCACCAGTTACCAGCAGGTTCTGATTGGGTAAAAAACACAGAGATATGAGGACAATTTAATCACTGAATTGCAGTAAGATGTATGTTGGCTGTAAGAGTTAGAGAAATCAAATAATACAGATGAATACATCATAATTGAGGTATCCAGTATGTAAATTAGAGAGAACAGAGAAATACAAATTTTCTCCAGTACAGACTGTTCTGTCCATTATACAAAAGAAGAAGCAAACCTTCTGATCTCCTTGGGCCATGTATCTGTTGGAAAGAAGCTCTTCTGAAGTTCCAGTAGCGAATGAGAGTGACAAAGCAACTAGACATTTTCATAAGAGAAGATGTAGTCATGTTGCAATTAAGACACCCCCCACTATTTAACAAGTGGTTCCCTTGGGAAAACAGTTGGGCAAACAGGTTCATACCTCATCATATTTGCACCAGTCACAGCTCAATATCTCAGTCTGGTGCGCTGGTATCACAAGTCTGACTCCTGGGGCTTTCACATCCCAAACTCTTAAAGTCTGGTCACCTGAAACAAAGAGACATTGATTCAATGATGTTTAACTGATTATGGGATACAGTTAATCCACTACTATATGAGGACATTCATGGTAAATAAAGCAAGAACATTACTGTCATAGAGGGCAGACTGATGCACAAAAGGAACCAGAACTCACTATTGTGCTCTCATAATCAAAAAAAACCCCTAAAAACTTCATTTCATTACTAACACTTCGTTACTTTGAAACTCTGATTAAATGCAGATGAGGTCAAATAAGTGTAATGACACCATGCAGGCAGATCAAGCTCCAAATATGACCATGGTGCTTATGAAGCAGAGGAACATGTGGAGAGGAAGAAACATGACCAGTAGGGTCTTGGCCAAAACCACCCCCACTCACTTACCATCAGCCCTGCTAATCTACTTCGCTGCACAAGACAGACTTCAGTTTGAGTCTTAAGTCTTTTAGAGATATTATAACTGACTTCTTAAAGAGCTTTTCTTTTAATTCCATCAATTAACATAGATATGA
Organism: Rhinopomastus cyanomelas; assembly: GCA_013400115.1. Taxonomy (NCBI): domain Eukaryota; kingdom Metazoa; phylum Chordata; class Aves; order Bucerotiformes; family Rhinopomastidae; genus Rhinopomastus; species Rhinopomastus cyanomelas. The sequence goes on from VXBP01000605.1 coordinate 6,448, forward strand.
AGGGGAAATACATATTTCACTACAGACAGGATGCTTCCTTCCCAAGCAAACACATACATAAAACCAGGTGAAGTGCTCCAGAGATGGGCCATAATGCTACTGCATTAAAAGGACCAAGAGCATTGGGAAAAGTAAGTTACTCAGCCAACAACAATTTTGACGCTAAATACACAAAAGCCCAAATAGCTTCTTTTTTTGATAGGAAATGCTGGTGCATGAAAAAAAGGGATGTTTTTCTTTCTTTCTTTTCTTTCTTTGAAAATGCTAGACTTAGCTGTTATTAATTCTGGCTGGCACTGTTTGTGAACTGTTTTTAATGGAGTAACACAAAATGCAAGTGAACCTTTCTGTGAATAGAACAAACTGAATTAAAGCCAAAGGCAAATCCAATTTTTCCATTTAAGTGGAAGAATGAGATTAAAAAAAATCAAAAAGCTGATAAACACAGTAATCCTGGCACATTACACACTTTATCAAACTTTGTTCTCATCTCAAACATCTTTCCATGACCTCACACTATGTATTTTTACAATTCATTTCAATAAAAATTGCTGTTATGAACTAGGGAATTTCCACGTTTTCAGGATTCCTCCATGTGTGCATAACAAAGGTTGCCCTCCTTCCATATGGTAAAGCAGATACACAGATCATTAGGGGTTGGAAGGGACTTCAGCAGTCATCAGGTCCAACCCCCCTGCTTGAGCAGGATCATCAAACCTAATACAAGCTACATGGAAATGCATTCAGATGGGTCTTACAAGTCTCCAGAGGAGGAGACCCCAAACCCTCCAGCAGCCCATACCAGTGAGGCAGCCTGTAATAATGCTTTGTAACTCTTACAGTGAAGAAGCTTTTTCTCATATTAAGATGGAACTTCCTGTGCTCCAGGTGACACCCATTGCCCCACGTCCTTTCACAGGATGGAGATGAAAAGAGATTGTCTCTTTCTTCTTGGCACCTAGCCAAGATTTACAGACAGTGATTAAGTCTCCTCATAACCTTCTCCTCTCCAAGCTGAAAAGTCCAAGCTCTCTCAATTTCTCCTCATAAGGCAAGTGTTCCAGTCCCCTAAGCATCCTCGTGGCCGTCTGCTCAACTCTCACAATCAGATCTCTAGCGCTCTTGAACTGGGGAGCCCAGAACTGGACACGATATTGTAGATGCGGCCTCACTAGAGTACAGCGTAAGAAGAACCTCCCTAGATCTGCTAGACACACCCCTGTTGATCCATCCCAGCATTCCATTGGCCTTCTTGGCCACAAGAGCACATTGCTGTTCCATAGATAACTTCTTATCCACAAGAATTCCAAGATGCCTCTCCACAGTGATGCTCTCCAGCAGATCATCCTCCATTGCATGACGGCAGTAACAGCAAGTCAAGTACAGCACACCTATACTCACTAAAAGCCATTTCCAGTTAGCATCCCAAAGTAAGTACCACAAAAGTGGCCAACACTTCCCCCACAAAATATTTCTATTTTTGTAAGAAGCAATTTCTCTGTGGCAACAGATTTTTGCTGGTCTGTTCGATAATGATGATTCCAGATTTGTTTGTATATTGTACTTGCTTTCTTTTGCTTTAATGAATATTTGTGAGATCTTGGACGAATCAATAGAACCACACAATATACACTCATCTATTCAATGCTTCTGAAAGAGATGCTGATCTCTAAGTACATCATCCCCATACTTGGGATAAAGACTGCTAATGTGAGTGACAATGTGTGACAGTCAAACGATACAGTTCATTTAAGACTGAAATTTCATGTGGTTCTTATGATTTGTGGATTTGGGTAAAATACATCTGTGAGTCATCTCCTAAGTCCTATGACAATAACCAACTAAGCAACCATTGCCAGACACTGTAGGGGTAGAACATTAGCTATAATTAATAGCTAAGTATTTGTGAGATTAATGAAAATCCAAGAAACCTTAAACACTATCTGAAGGCAAAATAAGATACTAACCAGGAAACATATGTTTATCAAGAGCCAAGCTGATGCTTTAAAGTTTTACATTGAAAAATGAATTGAATTTTTAAAGTTCTAAAGCAAGAAATTTGATCTTCTGACACTTTTCTCTCATCAAGAGAAAAAAACCTTAAATAATACACCAATAATTTACTGTAGGAAACTGATTGAGCATAAAAGACACAAATACTGGCATACATGGTGTAAGATCCAAGAAATACTGATTACAGCAAGTATTCCTGCAGTGCCATGCAATGATTCCAGGTTAACACTACTTGCTTCCTTGCACCTATTTTTAAATACTAAACCAGACTAAATTATTTTTGCCATAATCACATAGAAAACTGTGGGTAAATACGGAGCAAACCCCAGATCTCATGACTCTCAAAAATAATCTTTTTTAGACATGTTAAAATAATCATGCCATCCACTTCCATCACAGACAGCGTAAGTGAATCAGGATTAATAAAGACACAGAACCAGAGGGACACAAACAGCAGGTCTGTTTAAATCATCAGACAGGACTCTACTCTTCTTCCATGTAGCGTAAACTAGGTATCAAGCAAACGCAACCCCAAACCAGTGACAACGTAGTTTCCAACAGGGAATTTGTGGTACAAGTGGTACAAATAGCTAAAAATCAAAAGAGCTTTAAAATATTTTGAAAAAGACCTCAGAATGGTCTTTTTTTCTGCAAAGAGTATGTTGTTTAAAAAAAAAAAAAGGAAAACTTTTGTTTCACTGTTTTCAACAGATTTTGGAAGAAAGACCTCACTTAGCATTTATTTATGAAACCTGTATTCAGGAAATGGCAATACTGGCTGGATACCTAACTAACCCAAATTACTCAAAACATACTAATTCATTGTATACAACTATTAGTGCCATTTTCTTCTCAAAACTAAAACACTAGGCTGGCTTGCATCAGAAAGAGTGTGGCCAGCAGGAGTAGGGACATGACTGTCCCCCTGTATTTGGCACTTATGAGGCCACACCTTGAGTACTGGAGTCTGTTTGGGGCACCTCAATACAAGGAGGACACTGCGGTGCTGGAGCGGGTGCAGAGAAGGGCAACAAGGCCAGTGAAGGGTCTGGACAACAAGCTTTAAGGGGAGCAGTTGAGGGAGCTGGGACTTTTTAGTATGAATCACAGAATTGCACAGAATCATTACGGTTGCAAAGGGCCTCCAAGATAATCAAGTCCAACCTTCAACCCAACACGTCCATGACCACTAGACCACGTCCCAAAGTACAATGTCCACTTGCCTTTTGAACACTTCCAGGGGTGAGGACTCCACCACTTCCCTGGGCAGCCTGTTCCAGTGTTTAACTCCTCTTTCACTAAAGAAATTTCTCCTCATTTCCAATCAGAACTTCTCCTGGTGCAACTTGCGGCCATATCCTCTTGTCCTGTCAGCTGTTAGTTAGGACAAGAGGACACCACTGGCCTCACTACAACCTCCTCTAAGGTAGCTGTAAAGGGCAACAAGGTGACAGGAGGAAGCTGAGAGGAGACGTAACTGCTGTCTACAACTACTCAAAAGGAGGTTGTATAGGTGGTGCTGGTCTCTTCTCCCAAAGAAGTAATGACAGAACAAGAAGAAATGGCCTCAAGTTGTGCCATGAGAAGTTTAGGTTAGACATTTGGGAACAAATCTTTATTGAATGAGTCATCAGGCTTTGGAACAGGTTGCCCAGGGAGGTTGTTGAATCATCATCCCTGGACATGTTTAGAGGTCATGTAAGTGTGGAGCCATGGTTTAGTGATGAGCTTGGTAGAGTTGGGTTAATGGTTGGATTTGATGATCTTACAGTTCTTTTCCAACTTAAATCTCTATGATTCCATGAACATTACCATATGAGATTGTAACATTAAATGTTGAACCTGAAAATGCTTCAACACTCTAGCATGTCCTGCATACAACACTTTACTATGGCTGGCACATGCTATAAATTGAGGGTCAAACTCATTTCCCACTATGTGTTTCAGCCCGCACGTTAGAGGCTGATTGAGTAAAGCTACTGAGCACAAGACTCAGATGAATTCAGTACCATGCTGGTGCATTCTTGCAGTAATAGATTGCTAATTAAAACACCCACCTCGCTTCATTACGTAGACTTGACACAACAAAGTAAACAATAAATTATATTTCAATAGCTTCTAGCGTAAACAGCTGTTTAGCTAGAAAACACAGGAACACTAAACTGTAAACTGTAATCAGTTTGCTCCATTTGTACAACAAAGTGACAAGCAGGGAATTGAAACCTCCTATTCTTTCATCTTTTGAGGATTTGGAGTTCAAATAAACCCGGTGCGTGCTGCGAGATGAGGAGGCAGGGCGACCAGCTCAGCTCTGGGAGCTTGGTTTTGGCTTTTCTTTGACTCTGGGTCGAGGCAATCCTAAGCACAAACACAGGCTGGGCAGTGACTGGCTGCAGAGTAGCCCTGGGGAGAAAGACTTGGGGGAGCTTGTGATTGAAAGGCTCCACATGAGCCAGCAGTGTGCACTTGCAGCCCAGAAGGCCAGCAGGTCGAGGGAGGTGATTCTCCCCCTCTACTCCACTCTGGTGAGACCCCACCTGGAGGACTGTGTCCAGTTCTGGAGCCCTTATTACAAGAAGGATGTGGATGTGCTGCAGTGAGTGCAGAGGAGGGCCACGAGGATGATCAGAGGGCTGGNGGCAAACCCTTGAAACTTGTTTGTAATCACAGAATCACAGAACATTAGGGATTGGAAGGGACCTCAAAAGATCATGTAGAAGTTATCAGTCACTCTAAAGCAAGGCTTTGCTGAAATCTAAAACATTCATGTTTTCATTTGCCAGTGTCATCTCTGAACACTACAGTTATGCAAATAAGGGCAAAATGGTACTCATTAATTACTTGCTAGTCATTAATTACTTTCCACAGTTAAATTTAAGGGCAATAAATGGAGTTGATACTATAAAGGATGCTCTCTTTGTAAACCACAGGACTGAGCAAGGCTGATTAAAGCTCTGCAGTTAAGTAGAATAATTGAGTAGTCCTGATTTATGTGTAATTCTGCATTAATGGTGTCTGCAGCTGGTGCCCTTTTTATGGAATTCTCACCAATCCGAGTAAAAAAACCCAACAAACAAAAAAAACCCTCCAAACAGCCTTTTGGGCAAATGACACAATGACTCATTAAACCCTTTTAGCCATGAATATGTGGATAAACAGTTATGTCACTTCTTTAATGACATTTTCCACGTCGCTGCTTTTCCCGTGTAAGGCAGACATTTACCAGGGCTCTGCTTCGGTGCTGCACGTACACCTGAAGGACCTGCTTCTCTTATCAGCTCATAAACTGTTACTGACATCACAACAGCAGTTATTTTCAAACAGGGTCACCATTTGATCTGTGACTATTAACTCTCAAATTCAAATAAAAAAAGATGATCCATTTGCTTGCACATTAAGTACAAATGCTTGTACATGAAGACAAAAGCACTGTAAAGCACCTCATACATCCTTGTAAATGTTAGATTAGATGCGGAGTAAAAGCTAATTTAAGAGAAGCATCAGACATATTTATCTTCTGTAATCCAATTGCACTTTATTGTCCACAGCAGACAAACTTAATTTCCCTGTATGTATTCAGATGGGAGATTTAATGAAGCAAAATGGTTTAGTGGGCAAGGCGACTCTAGGTAGACAGTTGGACTTGATGATCCTGGAGGTCTCTTCCAATCATTCTATGAAAATAACCATGCTCAGCATCACATTCTTTTTCAACTGCTCTATACTGCAGCTTTGGATTTCTTAATTTTTTCAATAATTTTCTTTTTCTAGTCTCATAATAGCTTGAGAAAAACAGATTCCAAATGCAAAGATTAGCTTTAGGCAAAAGTTGTCTAAGCACATTATGGTCCTTCTAAGCAGCTGTTGTACTATGGCTTGCAGATGTGTTTGTTTATTTTCAATGTTCACAAGCAAACTAGCTAAGTGGAAATTGAACTTTTGCTGCCATCTACATGGGTTCAAATAAAGGCACAAAAACTGCAGGGATGAAGCATGGAAAAGGTTCCTAAAGCCCCTTCCCTCTTGCTTATTTTCTTTAAAACTAGAATTAAATAAAAATAAAAGTACATTGCTTTACATAAATTTAGCATCAGAAGCATTTCAGACCAATATTTTTCTAAGACTATTAAGATATTATTAAGTACATGGTTGTAAGTAGGTAGGTGTGAGGTGGGATATGAGGAAAGAGGCTGAAGGGGCAAGACTTAGAACATATACATACACACACACTGAAGTGACAGCTAGAAGACTGCTGGTCCCCATTTAAATGGTAAAGAGGATGGTTCATGGACAGCAACAGAACCTCTAAATCCAGCTGCAGCAATACCTTTATCTTTCCATTTTTTACATACAACACACACTACCACTACCATCTGCTGGACAATGTGCTCAACTAATCCTGTAACACGGTTGTGAGAACCCTTTTAGCGTCATATTTACCTGAGGCAGATGCAAAACAACTTGGGATGTGTGGAGACCATATAGTGCTGTAAATGGCCCCTTCATGGCCTCTAAAAGTGCATAATGACTTCCCCACAGCTGGATCCCACTGCATAAAGGAAAAAGAAAACTGCTGAGGTACACACTCAGTAAGAAAGGAAAAGGGTCCATGTATAAAAAAGCTGCATGGAAAAGACTAAATTAATTTCTCCATGCATCATGAAAAGCATTTATGTACTTCAACAGATCTATTAATATATGAACAATATAAGAATACCTATTAAACTGGATAAAGCAACATCACAATTAAAACAGAATGTCAGCCTCTGTGTCAGAATAATGAGGAAAAGTGAAATCGACATAAAGAACGATTAGATCTCAAAGAAACCACATTTTTCACCTTCAGCAGAAAACCAACATACCAGCTTGGCTGTTTGATCCCATGAACCAGACACTACTAGCTGCTCTCCTCTAGTTTGGCTCCAGTCAACGCTATATGCCTAGAAATGACATAACAGCCTAATTAAGAAAGACCATTAGGAAACAAGTTTGAGACTCAAGTTAGCCGAAGTTTCACAAAGTAGACTTGGATTTGCAGATCATAGATCTAGCTTTAAAAAACCCACACCAGTCAAGCAGCACAAGCTACCAACTCTGCCATTTACTTGAACAAGGGTTAAATGGAACATCTCAGTCTGGCATAAAGGTACATACATAGAGGATTGGAAGAGCATGTGACAAACATAGAGATGGGTCAAAACTGCAACCAAACCCACACGGACCCACTATCCACAGAAGTTCATAGCACTTGTACAAAGCTGTAATTCAGACCGATTTCTTAGGGAATCATACAATCGTCAAATCATTTAGGTTGGAAAAGACCCTTGGGATCACTGAGTTATCTGTGATCCCAGTAGACTGTGCTGCCATTCAGCAAGACCTGGACAGGCTGGAGAGCTGGGCAGGGAGAAATGTAATGAAGTATAAGAAGGGTAAGTGCAGAGTCTTGCATCTGGGCAAGAACAACCCCAGGTACCAGTATAGGCTGGGGACTGACCTGTTGGAGAATAGTTTAGGAGAAAGGGCCCTGGGGGTCCTGGGGCCCAGCAGGATGACCATGAGCCAGCAGTGTGCTCTTGTGGCCAAGAGGGCCANTGTGTGACTTGCTCTAGGTGATCCTGCTGTTGCAGGGGGATTGGACTGGATGATCTTTCGAGGTCCCTTCCAATCCGTAGTGATTCTATGATGCTATGACATTTTTGCTTTAGTAGATCTGTCTTCCCATAAGTGACTTGCCTACATTTTTTTTCTTTATACTTTCCTTCTCTCTCCTCACTTCTCTCAAGTCTTTAACCTGGATAAATAACACTTTACCTGAAAGCTGAATAAAATAACCATAAGGAGTCTCACTGAAAAGACAAGGGGTGATGGATACAGGTTGCTCATGGGTAGATTCCAACTGGACTCCAGAGGAAGATTTTTCACTGTGGGAGCCATTAGACACTGGAATGATCTTCCCAGAGAAGTGGTGGATTCCCCTAATTTAGACAGCTTTAAGGCTCAGCTTGACAGCGTGCTGGGCCATCTATTTAAAGTGTATTTCTTTAGCTTAAAGGGTTGGACTTCATGATCTTTGGGGTCACTTCCAACTTGGGATACTGTGACAAGGCAAACTGCACATATGGCTTCCGGCTCCCTCACAAGCTATCAGCACACAGATCTGATGCACCCACCCACACTGTGACATGATCTGTGCACACACGGCGGGCATGGCTGGGACTGGGAAGCACTCTGCAGCTGCATCACAGGCAGGGGATCAGACCCAATTCTACTTCAGGCAAAAATTACAAGCAGGACATACAAGGTTTTTTCATGGTAAAGAAAGGCGTAGGGAAACAAGTAAGGTTCACTTTCATTCTTCTTTCCTTTTCATGTCAAAATCCAGTATCTGAATCCGCTCTTGTGATACCCCACCCTGCATCCTGTGCCCAGTTCTGCTGTCTCCAAGCAGAGAAGGCCATAGAAGTGTTGGAGTGAGTGCAGAGGAAGCCACAAAGATGATGTTATAGCTGTAGAATCTTTGTTGTGGGGATACGCTGAAGGAGCTGGGGTTGTTCAGCCTAGGGAAGAGAAGATTCAAGGGAACCTTAGAGCTACCTTCCAGTACCTGAAGGGAACCTACAGGAAGGCTGCAGATGGATATTTCCCACGGGGATTCAGGGATAGGACAAGACAAAATGGTTTGCAACTGAAGAAGGTTTAGACTAGATCTTAGGAAGAAGTTCTTCAGCACAAGGGTGGAGAGACTCTGGAGTCAATTACCAGGAGAGGCTGTGGCTCCCCCCTTCCTGGAGAGGTGTTCAAGGCCAGGTTGGATGAGGCCTTGAGCAACCAAGTCTCATTGAGAAGCATCACTGTCCATGGCAGGGAGGTTGGAGTAGATGGTCTCTAAGGTCCCTTCCAACCTGGGCCTTCTGTGACAATTTGATTCTATGATATTTACAGTAGAAGTTGTGTTGAGCAATACTGGGAATGACTAGTAACACCACATAACCCTCAGCTGTTAATGTTTTATTTTCATCCCTAATGAATGAAATAATGTGCTTGTTTTCATTCATAAAATACATTAACACTAGTTTATGCCTAAACAGCAGCAAGAAATGCCTCAGGGAAGACAAAAAGATGGAAAACAGATGTACAAGCATAAAAAATGGGTCAAAATACATGTTGAAGCTCACTTTGCCAGACAAACTGAGATTTAGCAGTTGGTTAGTGCTAGAACAAAACTCCCTGTCTTTTGACAATGAATATGCACATTCAAATTAAAAATGCACCTTGTCTTTGAGGAAGGACAATGATCTCATTTAGAAAACAGGAAAGAGATCTCCATTGATCTTGTACTAGAAATCTCATAAGCTGCAGTGACAAAACTGTCATTAGAAATATTAGACAAGGATTAAGGATTTGGAAGGTAGCCAATAACTTCAAAGAGGTCAGTGTTGACTACAAACTATTAGAAACATTCCCTCAGAGATCTCTACTCTTACTGCTTGTTTATGATGAACCAACACACACCTTTTGTATCTCACAATAAACAGCCCCTGCGTCTTACAGTGTCTTTCTCACTTACGGTTGAATGCGTCCACCTCCCCATGCTACCTGCTAAACCAAGACTTGGACGCAGAAATGTTTACTTCACGAACAACAGATGGTGTAGCAGAAGCCAAACAAACTTCTGGACAGATTTTCAATGAGATGATGGAGACCAAAACCACCAAACTTTGGTTATACGCTTTGCTGTTACTCTTATCAGCCTTTGAACACTATCAAACCCCTGATACAACTAAAAATGCATCTCCCAACTTTATTTATCTACATAGTACATGTATCGAAGTAGCAAAATTAGGTAAAAATAAGGTATAGAAGCAAACTACCCTGTAACTTCAGCTAGTCAGCTTTTAGCTTTGTGCTTCGTATCTGAAAAAAATCTCGAGATCGTGCTGAACACAAAACTGGATTATCTCCTTTTTTTTTACTTATCCACTCCATTATTTCACTCAGCTTTATGTAATTGAGATAAAGTGTCAGTGATCCAGGCTAAGGCAAACAGCACCTATAGCTCAAAGGCTTGACAGAAGTGAGGAGAGAGTTAGAAGCATAAAAAAAAAATGAAAGAAGGTAGGAAAATTACTTATGGGAAGATAAATCTACTAAAGCAAAAATGTCCATAAAAGTCTGTCAATACATTTGTGAACATAACATTTTTCTCTAACAATACTGCACTACACAAAGAAATGGAGAGTTTAAGAAAATTAAATCACAGAATCCAGACCCACACATTCTATGAAGGGACCTTTAAAGGTCATCTAGTCCAACCCCCTTGCAACAAGCAGGGACATCTTTAACTAGATCAGGTTGCTCAGAGCCCCATCAAGTCTGACCTTAAATGCCTCCAGAGACAGAACTTGTACAACCTCTCTGCACGACCTGTTCAGCACTTCACCACTCTCACTGTAAAGGGCTCTTTTATAACATTCTTTTATAACATGCAACGGTATCAAATCAAGGCCAACAAAACCCACAGACATGCTGTTCCAGTATCTGACTGCTGTTATACAACGAGGATCCCACAAATGTTAGGATGGACAACATCCTAACTTTAAACTAGGTTGGAAGAGGGGGAGGGTGGAAG
>VXBP01000606.1:0-23673 GCA_013400115.1 Rhinopomastus cyanomelas
TGCTGCCTCGCGGTCTGAAAGTGGCGCCGAGTCATTGGTGGCTGACAGCTACATCTTTTTTATTCGAAAATGTGTTCAATGGTTTCAAACACCTTCCTGGTATGGCTACAGCTTACTAGAACCACATCCCAGGCTGCATCACACGAAGTGTGGCCAGCAGACTGAGAGAGGGATTCTGCACCTCTGCTCTTCCCTGCTGAGACCTCACTTGAAGTCCCGTGTCCAGTAATGGAGCCCTCAGTACAGGAAGGATGTGGATCTGATGGAGCAGGTCCAGAGGAGGCCACAACAATGCTCAGAGGGCTGGAGCCCCTCTGCTATGGGGACAGGCTGAGACAGGTTGTTCAGCCTGGAGAAAAGACTCCAAGGGGAACTTTACAGCCACCTTCAAATCCCTGAAAGGGCCTGTCAGAAGGCTGGGAAAGACTGTTCACAAGGGCAGGGAACAACACGACAAGGGTTCATGGTTTGAAGCTGGAAAAGAGCAGACTGAGGCTGGACAGGAAGAAAAAGTTCTTAAATCTGAGAGTGGGGGATCCTGGAACAAGCTGCCCAGATGAGGTGGAGGCCCCATCTCTGGGGGCCATTCAGACTCAGGATGGGGCTCTGGGCAATCTGTTCTAGTTAGAGCTGTCCCTGCTTGTTGTAGGGGGGTTGGATGAGATGATCTCTGGAGGTCCCTTCCCACCCAATACCTTCTATGACTCTATGTGCAGAACCCGAAGCACACACTGCACTGTTACCCATTAGCAGTGACCACACAGAATGGCAATCAGGTCAGGCTGGCTGCTAAAGAAAAGATTGCAAACCCAATACTCCACATAGCATTAAAAGCTGTAATACAGTGAAATTCTCACATCAAACAGCTTCTGCATAAGAACTTACTTTTTCAAATCTTCATGACTGCAACAGTTTTTCCCCTTCCACAGCTCTTGCAGGATTCTACTGAATGCTTTCTTTGACTAGTAAGATTTCATTTAATAAACAACAATACACCATAAGCATTTGGCTGACAGTAAGGCCTCCCGCCATTCAAAGTAGATGCTCAGTCTGCTCAAAATGCAGGCGGCTCGCTTGTATAAGCAACAAATTTAACTATAAAATCTTTGTAATGCCTTTAACACATCATTGCCTTCACTATAAATACACAGAGTTCATGCCTGGCGCTTCCTTCCATCTAGGAAGCAGCTCTAGCATGGGAGAGGTTGCTACAGGGGCACCACTGATGGCAAGTTCACTGTTAGAAAGCGCAGTGAAATAACAGAAATCCCTTACAAAAATTAGAGCCTTCCAGCTCTAAGGGAGGCAAGGAACCAAAGAATCCTGGAAAATGCTGCAGTGTAGTTGTGATGAACTTTCCATTTCCTGCTTCTCCACATGTTTGGAGGAGCCAGAAAGGCCACTACAGCCAATATTTCCCGTGTGACACTGATGTCCATGTTTTAAAGGCACATGACTGAGATGATGTAAGAATAAAGTGGTGCTAACCTGTGGTGACCTAGTAGCGTGAACAAGCAGAACTCAACCTCAATATGTTACTAAAACACTCTGGCTTCTGCCCACTCTTTCTTCTCCGCTCTCTTCCATCTCATGGACCCTGCGATCACTTAAAAATCACGAGCTTTCAGCAAGGGTGACCTTCATTTATAAGGTCCACGAAGAACAGCATTGCTTACAACCTTTGGAACATTCCTCCGTTTGAGCCACATCTACAGCACAGTAGCACTTTAGAAGAACAACGCCGTCTCCTCTCAGGGCAGCACTACCACCCAAGACAACTGAGCTAACCCAGCCCACCATGCAGACACAGCTATGCCAACAGAAACATTGCCCAGCCTGTGTCTTGCAGGGAGGTAGTGCAATTCCATTGTCAGAAAAAAACCTGAGACTGATACTGCTTAGAGTAGGTAATACCTGACTTGGACAGCCAACTCCAACACTTCTAGCTAACCTTTTTCAAAAAATTAACCATTTCAGTGCTCAGAACACTTAAGAAGAGAGGGAAAAACACATCCCGCAGCTTTCTTAAAGCACTCGAGCCAGGGTCTTCTCAGTGACATCTAATGACAGGGCATGGGGCAATGGGCATGAGTTGGAACACAGGAGGTTACATGAGGAGGAACTTCTGACAGAGCATTAGAATGGTCTGCCCATGGGGGTTGTGGAGTCTCCTCCTCTGGAGACATTTAAAACCTGCCTGGACAAGTATATGTGCAACTGGATCTAGGGGATCCTGTTCTGGCAGGGGGACTGGACTGGATGATCTTTCAAGGCCCCTTCCAATCCCTAATGTTCTGTGACTTTGTGATCTGGACGCTAAGGCACAGGGAGACTGTTGCCCATGCTGTCAATAAAAACAAAGCACCTCAAACTCCCAGTTCCAGACTCAACTTAGACCCAAGCAACTCCCAAAGGACTACCTAAAGAATCCAGGCAAGGACTCTTTTAAAAAGGAAAAAACCAACAACAAAACCAAGAAATTCATACCCAGGTTACACGCAGTGATATTTTGGACAGTATCTTGTACGTGTAGGCACCTTAGTAATGGCAACTGGCACAACAGCAGAAACAACTTTTATTTTCAGTGTTATCTCAAACACAAAGGCTTAAAATAACACCCATTCAGCTGAAAACACAGGAAACATTAATACCTGGCTCTCTCACAAAAGTTTTACCCTTAAAATTAATGATATAGTTAAGTCTTCATCTTACTCTGAGAACTGTGAGAAAAATGAAGACATAGAACAATTCAGACCCTGGGCCAAGTGCTTACTTGGAAAAACTACAAGCTGAGCCTGGACTTTCTCTTTTCCAGTCTTGTGTCACGTTTGCTCTGAAAAAACCCACACAAGCATCATAACGAAGAAGTATGTATACACACCGCACACAGGGCAGCACCCTTATGGCCAGGAAAGCTGCACGAGGAAATGTCAGTTCACCTATGAACAGTAGTAATTACTGACCACGAAGAGCCAGAAGCACACAGCATATACACAGTATTCTTTAGAGTTAAGCCTGCTTAACTCCACGCCACAGACTAAAAAGAGCAGACTGGTTTAGACAATGATCAGAAACACTGAGACACAGCAGAGCTTTTACCTTCTCGTGATTTTCTATCAGAATTTCAACGACGATATTCTGGAACTTCAGGTCCATGATGGCTGCTACTGTTTCCTCTTGTGGCCTCATCAAGGTTGGTCCAAATACCACCCCTAGATTTGCCACAGTCATTAGATTCCTCTTGGCGTGCTTTGAAACACTTTTGGAAAAGAATTGAAGGAAAAAACAGGAAATAGGTTATGAAATATTCCCATTACTGTTGGAAACAGCAGCCTACGAATGGAAACATTACATTTCCCTAATCTTATGCTTTAGAAGTTTATTTGGTGCAAAGTTTCTTCACACAAAGTTTTACTGCACCCTGGAAAACAGAAGAGCTATTCCTTTATCAGCAATTTAATGACAAAAGCTGTCTCTTACCAAACTTAAATAATAAAATACACTTAAGCCTTGGATCAGAGCAAGTGTGAAACCAACTTAAACTTGCTAACAGGTCTCCACTACTCACTCTGCCAGAATCTGCAAAACTAAAGTATAATGTTCCCTTTCTCACTTCAATCAAACTCTCAGCTGCTGGCAGGGCTGCTAAAGTAAACACTTGCACGGCTTCATTAGCAGCTTCGATTTCTGCCTTTCCCACCAAAACACACAGGGCACGAGTCAAACATCAAGATGGGCTTCAGGACCAGCCTCCCTTCACTGAGGCTCTTCATAGCCAAACAAAAGTAAGGGCAAGAATCCTGACAAGGCCGTAATACTTACTTTGCTAAATGTTTCACCAAAATGTCCAGCATCTCTTTGTTCTTCTCCGGAAGTTTATGGACCAAGAAGTGAACAGCGTTAACTCGAGACTCAGGGCTCCCACTTTCTATGGGAATAATAAATAGCTATCTCAAATCATCAAAAGATAACCAAATCCACAGAAACACAAAGCTTCTCTGATCACTCCTGCACAGTAACACACTGTACACACTGCTTCCTCACTTCTGTATCTCCAAACACAGCACTACTGAACATAGAATCATAAGGGATTGGAAGGGACCACAAAAGATCATCTAGTCCAATCCGCCTGCAACAGCAGGATCACCTGGACCAAGTCACACAGGAACACATCCAGGTGGGCTTTAAACATCTCCAGAGCAGAAGACTCCACAACCCTCTGGGCAGCCTATTCCAGTGCTCCGTCACCCTCACTTGGAAGAAATTCTTTCTCATATGTATGTGGAACCTCCTTATGTTTCAGCTTACAACCATTACCCCTTGTCCTATCACTAGATGACATTGAGAAGAGCCTGGCTCCATCCTCCTGACACCCACCCTTCACATATTTATAGACATTAATAAGGTCACCCCTCAGTCTCCTCTTCTCCAAGATAAAGAGACCCAGCTCCCTCAGCCTCTCCTCATAAGGGAGGTGCTCCACCTCCTTCATCATCCTCGTTGCCCTACGCCTGAATCCCTCCAGCAGGTCCATATCCCTCCTGAACTGAGGGGCCCGCAACTGAACACAACACTTAAGGTGTGGTCTCACCAATGCACAGCAGAGAGGGAGAAGAACCTCTCTTGATCTACTACCCATCCCACTTCTGATCCACACCAGGATGCTGTTGGCCCTCTTGGCCACAAGAGCAAACTGCTGGCTCATAGTCATCCTGCTGTCCAGCAGGACCCCTAGGTCCCTTTCTCCTGCACTGCTCTCCAACAGGTCAGTCCCCAGCCTATACTGGTACCTGGGGTTGTTCTTGCCCAGATACAAGACTCTACACTTGCTCTTGTTATACTTCATTACATTTCTCTCAGCCCAGCTCTCCAGCCTGTCCAGGTCTCGCTGAATGGCAGCACAGTCTGCAGGGGTGTCGGCAACACCACCCAGCTTTGTCTCATCAGCAAACTTGCTGAATGTGCACCCTAATCCCTCCAAGTCATTAATGAATACATTGAACAGGACTGATCCCAGCACTGATCCCTGGGACACTCCACTAGATACAGGCCTCCAACTAGACTCTGTCCCATTGAACACTACTCTCTGGCTTCTATCCTGCAGCCAGTTCATTATCCACCTCGCTACTCAATTACTTAGATCGCGCTGCCTCAGTTTAGCAGCTTGTACCCGTTGGCTTACTGAAGTCAAGATAGACCACATCCACTGCACTGCCATCATCTAGTCACCTGGTTATGCCCTCATAAAATGCCTCTACAATGCATTAAAAGACAAAAATTGAAGGAAGAACCTCTATATTTTTACTACGCCCCCCTCAATAGAATAACAGAACCGTTTCAGCTGGCAGAGACCTTCAAGATCATCAAGTCCAACATTTTCCTAGCCCTACCAGCACCACTAAACTCTGTCCTCCAATGCAACATCTACCCTTCTCTTAAACACCTCCCAGACTGAGGACTCATCCCCTCCCTGGGCAGGCTGTTCCAGTGCCTGACAACACCTTCAGGAAAGAAATTCCTCCTAAGTAAAGAAATTCCCCCTAAATTGTTGCAGAGAGAATATTCCTTACTATTCTGGATGTTACTTTGTTTTTTTATAGCCTTCATGGGCAACAACACTGACTACCTACTCTAAACTATCTTATAACTCAGATCTGCAGTAGTGATGACATTTCCCTCCCCACTATACGGAATGAACCCCTCTCAAACCTATTCATTCTTATGAGCGCTGAACTCAGTAAAATGTGTCACTTCAACCGAACTCTTCTATTGACAGGGTGTAAAACAGAGAAAGGAAAATAAAGTGAGAAACCACTGGCCAAATGTCATAGGTGAAGAAATTATTTTAACCCTTTGCAATACAAACAGGCAGACTAGGCACCCAGGTTGGTAACTATGCTGGGTTTTGTTTAAGCACTTTGATTTCAGAGGCAGGCTTTGGCAATGAATTTCACAGGCTGATAATCATCTGGAATGAAGGACCACAACTGAACACATTCGGCAGTCCTGTAAAGTCATTACAGCTACCCAAAGAAGATAAAGCAACTGTCTCAGAGTTTGTTTTAATTTTGCTTTCCCAGGTTTGCCAGAAGCCCTACAAGCTACAAAGAACATCAGCTAAATATCTGCTTGATACTTTGCCAAACAACTTTCTTATAGAGTTTCGCTCCATCCTCTTCAAAAAAATTTCCACGTACATCAGATACCACACCAGCTGAACTGCAAATGCTGTCGTGGCTTCTCCAAGTCTGTATTTGAATTGCCACAATGTAAGCTGGCCTGCTCGCTCTTCTACTAACCCATGAGGAACGTTAAAGCCAGCCTGGATGCAGACCTAACAAGGCACTGAAAACAAGGGTCAGGCAGCTGTGCTTTAAGGATTCAAATAAGACTGAATTAGTGTATTTTCTCTTCCTAAGCTTTCTACTCTTTATAAATGGAAACAAAAAAAACCCCAACAATCTAAGTAGATTCTTATCATGATGTAATCGAGAGAATAAGGACTGATGTCTACGGTGTCTATCCAAAAGTGCTTCCATAAAAGCAGAACTTGCGCGGTGCTAAGTCTGTCACAAGCTTATCCATCAAGAAAACAAACCTAGCACATTCTAGAACTGAACACTGGGTAAAAACTAGGTACTTTTAAAATATTTATTCTTCCTTACTGCTCTCTTTTTATTGGGCTGAAAAATTTTTCTAAAATTGCACTTCCAGCGGGCTACTGAGGCTACAACTGGACTATAAGAAAAGATTTCTATTTGAACTACAGCCATATATTTACTGGCAGGAACGATGAATTCTCCATGTAACTCATACGTCATCAGCGGCTCTGGAAGGCTTCTGTAAAACAAAGACAACATTATCAGTTTATGATCAGTTCAGCTCTGTCCTTCCCTGTCTGTACGCATTCTAAGCGGGAAACACTTTTAAATACTCATTAGCATAATCCTTGCACTGGAGGCAACCACAGTTACAGCGGCTCTGGAGTTCAAGGATTGCCAAGGAATGGACAGGCTGGAGAGCTGGGCAGAGATAAACGTAATGAAGCATAACAAGGGTAAGTGTAGAGTCTTGCATCTGGGCAGGAACAACCCCACGTGCCACTATAAGTTGAGGACTGACCTGTTGGGAGATCAGTGCAGGAGAAAGGGACCTGGGGGTCCTGGCGGACAGCAGGATGACCATGAGCTACGAGTGTGCTCTTGTGGCCAAGAGGGCCAACAGCATCCTGGGGTGAATCAGAAGTGGGGCGATTAGCAGATCGAGAGAGGTTCTTCTCCCCATCTATTCTGCACTGATGAGACCATATCTGGAGTACTGTACAGTTGTGGGCCCCTCAGTTCAAGAAGGACACGAAGCTGCTGGAGGGTGCCCAGCATAGAGCAACAAGGATGATGAAGGAAGTGGAGCACCTCTCTTATGAGGAAAGGCTGAGAGAGTTGGGTCTGTATAGCTTGGAGAAGAGGAGGCTGAGGGATTGACCTCATTAATGTCTATAAATGGGTGAAGCGTGGGTGTCAGGAGGATGGAGCCAGGCTCTTCTCAATGTCATCTAGTGATAGGACAAGGGGCAATGGGTACAAGCTGGAATATATAAATATCAGAAGGAACTTCGTCCCAGTGAGGATGACAGAGCACTGGAACAGGATGCTCAAGGGGGTTGTGGAGTCTCCTTCTCTGGAGACGTTTAAAACCTGCCTGGATATGTTCCTGTGCGACTTAGTCTAGGTGATTCTGCTGCTGCAGGGGGATTGGACTAGATGATCTTTCGAAGTCCCTTCCAAAACCTAATGACTCTGTGGTACTATGATAGCTCAGAAGGCCAACCACACTCTTGGATGCATCACAAGAAGTGTGGGCAGCAGGCTGAGGGAGGTGATTCTGCCTCTCTGCTCTGCCCTTGTGATACCTCATTTAGACTCTTGTGTAAAGTTCTGGAGACCTCAACACTAGAAGGACATCAACCTGATGAAGTGGGTACAGAGGATGCCACAAAAATGATCAGAGAGCTGGAGTTCCTCTATTCTATGGGAATAGACTGTACAAGTTGGAGCTGTTCAACCTGAAGAGGAGAAGGCTCCAGGGGAGGAACGTTCTATCCACCTGCTAATCCCTAAAGGGGAGAATTAGAGGCAATGTAGGCCCCCTGCTGAGCGAGGTGAGTCCCTGAAGATAGATAATATAGAGAAAGCAGAGACACTGAACACCTTCTTTGCCTCTGTACACTTTTGGAGGCTGTCCTGATCCTAAGCACCATACCACTGAGGTCCCACAGGAAGTTGGGACAAAAGAGGAGTTTCCCTTGTTAATGAGGACTGGGTTAGGGATCATTTGAGCAATCTGGACGGACACAAATCCATGTTCCCAGATATGATGAACCCATGCGCACTAAGGAAGACAGCAGAAGACATTCCTAGGCCAATCTCCATCATCTTTCCTACGTCATGGGGATTAGGAGAGGTGCCTATAGAACGGAGGATCATAGAATCATAGAATCATTAGGGATTAGAAGGGACCTCGAAAGATCATCTAGTCCAATCCGCTTGCAACAGCAGGATCACCTACACCAAGTCACACAGGAACCCGTCCAGTCAGGTCCTGAATATCGCCAGTGAAGGAGACTCCACAACCACCCTGGGCAACCCGTTCCAGTGCTCCGTCACCCTCACTGGGAAGACGTTCCTTCTCAGGTTGATGTGGAACCTTCTATGTTCCAGCTTACAACCATTGCCCCTCGTCCTATCATTACATGGCACTGAGAATAGCCCAGCTCCATCCTCTCGACACCCACCCTTCACATATTTATAGACATTAATAAGGTCACCCCTCAGTCTCCTCTTCTCCAAGATAAAGAGACCCAGCTCCCTCAGCCTCTCCTCAGAAGGGAGGTGCTCCACCTCCTTCATCATATTCACTGCCCTACGCTGGACCCTCTCCAGCAGCTCCACATCCCTCGTGAACTGAGGGGCCCGCAACTGGACACAACACTTAAGGTGTGGTCTCACCAGGGCAGAGTAGAGGGGGAGAAGAACCTCTTTCAATCTGCTAACCATTCTACTTCTGATCCACACCAGCATGCTGTTGGCTCTCTTGGCCACAAGAGCACATTGCTGGCTTGTAGTCATCCTGCTGTCCAGCAGGACCCCAGATCCCTCTCTCCCACACTACTCTCCAACAGGTCAGTCCCCAGCTTATACTGGTACCTGGGGTCGTTCTTGCCCAGATGCAGGACTCTACACTTACCCTTGTTATACCTCATCAGATTTTTCTCAGCCCAGCTCTCCAGCCTGTCCAAGTCTCACTGAATGGCAGCACAGTCTGCTGGGGTGTCGGCGACATCACTCAGCTTTGTGCCAATCCCTCATCCAAGTCATCAATGAATAGATTGAACAGGACTGGTCCCAGTACTGACCCCTGGGGCACTCCACTAGATACAGGCCTCCAACTAGACTCCGTCCCACTGACCACTACTCTCTGACTTCTACCCTGTAGCTAGTTTACGATCCACCTCACTGTCCGAAAATATAGAGCACACTGCCTCAGTTTGGCTATGAGGATGCTGTGAGAGACTGTGTCAAAAGCCTTACTTAAGTCATAGAATCATAGAATCATAGAATCATAGAATCATTACTGATCGGAAGGGTCCATCGGAAGATCATCTGGTCCAATCCGCCTGCAACAGCAGGATCACCTAAACCAAGTCACACAGGAACCCGTCCAGTCAGGTCTTGAATGTCTCCAGTGAGGGAGACTCCACAACCCCCCTGGGCAGCCTGTTCCAGTGCTCCGTCACCCTCACCATGAAGAAGTTCCTTCTCAGGTTGATGTGGAACCTCCTGATCAAGATAGATCACATCCACTGCTCTGCCATCCTGGTTATGCCCTCATAAAAGGCTATCAGGGTGGTCAAGCATGACTTTCCCATTGTGGAGCCATGCTGACTGTCCCTAATGACCCTCCTGTCCTTGATGTGACTGAAGACAGCCTCTAGAACAAATTGTTCCATCACCTTTCCTGGGATGGAGGTGAGGCTGACCGGTCTATAGTTACCTGGGTTTTCCACGACTCCAGGAGTGTGGCTGGAGGCCTTTGCAGTGAAGACTGTGGTAAAGAAGTCATTGAGAACCTCAGCCTTTTCCATGTCACTTGTGACCACCTCACCTATTTCCTTTCTGAGGGGGCCCACACCTTCCCTAGTTTTCTTTTTACCATTCATATACCTGTAGAAATTCTTGGTGTTCCCTTTGACCTCCCTGGCTAGGTTCAATTCAAACTGTGCCTTGGCTTTCCTAACCAGATCTCTAGCTTTTGGGGCAGCTTCCTTATGCACCCCCACCATTCTAGCGTCTCCTTGTAGAAGGAGAAGCTTCCTTGTAGAGTTTCTTTTTGTGCGACAGCGTGTCCAGGAGCTCCTTGCCTAGCCAAGCAGGCCTCCTAGCATTCTTCCCTGCTTTCCTCTTTGTTGCTATACATTGCTCCTGGACACAGAGGAGGTGATCCTTGANCCCTGTCTTCCCTTTAATTTTAACCCACACACACTCAACCAGCTCATCATCCTGCCCCAGGTGGTGGAGGCCCCATCCCTGGAGCCATTCAAGATCAGGCTGTATGGGGCTCTGGGCAATCTGTTCTAGTCAGAGTTGTCCCTGCCTGTTGTAGGGAGGCTGGACTGGATGACCTTTGGAGTTCCCTTCCAACACAATGGATGCTATGATTCTAAGATAAATAGCAAAAATGACATCTGCACAAAATGAATCTGTGTTCCAAAACAGTCAAAGAGTAAGTAATGCAGCTTAACACAAAGCACAGGATAATTTTAATAAAGAATTAATAATCTAAAAGATAAATGAGTAAATGACAGCCAGGCTTACCGCAGGTATTGCTTCAAAGCACTAGTAATTGTCTTCACTTCCCAATCTACAGAGTTTTCCAGGTCAACTTCATTGCAGATCTTTGCATCTAGAAAAGAATCAGAAAGAGAAGGCCCATGAAAAAGAGGAACTCTAAAGCAGTATGGCCTACAGGAACCATCACACACTGATTGTGATCATTCCATTTTCACTCACATGAACACAGCACCAATCACTCCCTCTTACCGTTAGTTAATACAAAGAGACTTAATACTTCTTTATTAAATCCTCTTTATAAATTCTATTTTTGTATTTTGCATTAGAAACGTATTTACTGCACTTTTTTCAATGAAGGATTAAAAATCCCTTTCATGTAAAAAGATCTTTACGGCAATTGATATTTTCACACCTTTAATTAAACAGAAAAACATATATGAACACAGAAAGATGCACAAGACCAGTAAAAGACCTCTTTCATGATTTAAAAAGATCTTCTCAAATTCTTTCCACATTTCTGCTCATACACTGTTCTTTTGGACTGCTGCTGAAAATAGCCAACAAAGGCCAGGCAGACCCTCCTTACTGGTTGAAAACCTTTCAGGAGCGCTCTGAAGGTATAAAAAGGACTCTTCCCTATCAGCAAGTTTCCTTTATGAGGTGGGCTGAATATTTTCCTTACTTAGTCAGTTTTAGTCCACGGAGAAATCACTCGCTCGACCATTGGTCAGGTTCACACAACTCTGCCAACTTTTTTCCCGGTTACTCAGTAGACTCGTTTAACAAGATGGATCAAATGAAAATGTTCTATGGCTGAATGAAAGACTTTTTGACAGAACATAAAAAAATCCAATTCAGCACATTGGAATGATTTGCAATCAGATAAACCCTTTCGGCTTCAAACCAGGAAATAAAAGCTAGTCAACACATGTATGACTAAGAAGAACATGTATATAAGAAGAACACATGTATGTGGCCAAGCTAGCCCAATGGAATTGGGAACTTCACAGAATGCATTGGGTCAGAAGGGTCCTCTAAAGGTCACCTAGTCCAGCCTCCCCTGCAACAAGCAGGGACAGCTGCCTGACAGCCTCTTTCAGGAATTGAAAAGTGGCTATAAGGTCCCTCTGGTGTCTCCTCCTCTCCAAGCCGAACAACCCTAACAGTCTCAGCCTGTTCCCAGAGCAGAGGGGCTCCAGCCCTTTCAGCAATTTAATGGCCTCCTCATGGCTTCATATCCTTCTTGTATTGGGTGCTCCAGAGCTGGACACAGGACTCCAGGTGCAGTCTCACCAGGCAGAGCAGAGGGGCAGAATCCCCTTTCTTGATCTGCTGGCCACACTTCTTGTGATGCAACTATGAGTGCTTCAGCTTCTGACATTAACGCCACAGGTTTCCATCAGCCAGTAGTTTGCTGTAAAACTAGAGCAGCAGCTGACCCAGGTGATGTATTGATTAGTTCATACAATTCACAATTCACTTGTTACTTTGCTTATCAGACAAATGACAGACACATTCAAAAAATCAAATTAGAATCCCCAATTAAAGGCGCAGCCCTTTTACTGGGACTAAATAATTCTTTTCTAAAGGCTGTGCCAAACAATTATTTCTCTAACTGAATATTCTCCCTCATTATATCAATCATTTAAATCTCATTTTAAAATACAAGTCGGGCAACGTTTTCTACCAACGCTGTTACTAGCTGACCATCATCCCAAATATTCAATGTTGGCTTAGGAAAAAGTTCCTTTTATCCTGTTTTTAGCTTGACAGATGTTTCTGTGTTCAAATTATCTTTTTGTTATTGAGAAGAAAACGTTTCTCCTCAACTAATTAAATAAAAAACTGCCAACAAATCAGAAACTACTGAAATCCATGAGGACTTTTTTAGTAAACTACTATGTAATGTCATAACTGCTCCAGAACCATCATCCTCCTTTACAGGCAAAGGATGCACTTAGTTACATGAAACTTGAGTGTTGGGAGGAAAATAAGAAGCATCTGAATTCCAAAGCAAGTTCCATAAAAGGAAAAAAACAGAAGCTATTGTTGAAATAATTCATTATCTCTTGGAGTGGGGTGGTAACGAGTAAAATTAGGCCCTGCTACCAACCACAAACAATCCTTCGTAATTTTGAGGGGGCATGCCAATTTGCTGGAGGGAAGGAGGATGCTGCAGAGAGATCGAGACAGGCTGGGTCAATGGACAGAGGCCAACAGGATGAGGTTTTACAGGGCCAAGGGCAGGGTCCTACACTTTGGCCACAATAACCCCCTGCAGCTACAGACTGGGGGATGAATGGCTGGAAAACAGCCTGGCAGAGAGGGACCTGGCAGTTCAGTTTGACAACTGGCTGAATAGGAGCCAGGAGGGTGCCCAGGTGACACAAAAGGCCAAAAGCATCCTGGCTTGTATCAGCAATAGTGTGGCAAGCAGGACTATGGATGTCATTCTCCCTCTGTACTGGGCACCGGGTAGGACTCACCTCGAGTACTGGGGTCAGTTCTGGGCCACTCACTTCAAGGAAGAGATTGAGGGGCTGGAGCGTGTCCAGAGGGAAGAGACTGGAGGGCAAGTCTGATGAGGAGAGACTGAGGGAGCTGGGGGCGTTTAGCCCCCAGGAGGAGACTCGGGGGGACCTCCTCCCTCTCTCCAACTTCCTGAAGGGAGGTTGTACTCAGGTTCTTCTCGTGACAGGACGAGAGGGCAGGGCCTGACGCTGCCAGGGAAGGGTTAGGTTGGATGTTAGGAAGCTCCTCCTCACAGAAAGGGTGATCAGACACTGGAATGGACTGCCCAGGGCAGTGGTGGAGTCCCCATCCCTGGAGGTGTTTAAGGACAGCTTGGCTTTGGCTCTTAGTGTCCTGGTCTGGCTGCTGTGGTGATGTTAGTCCTGGGCTGGGCTGGATGAGCTCAGAGGGCTTTTCCTTCCTCAACAGTTCTGGGATTCTGTGACTGTAAGAAGCCATCGAGACACATTTTTTCCTGTTGGGTTGCCAACTACCCTACATGATTCTGTGTCCAGCCATCCCATATCTTTATTGTTCATGCTCTATTTTCCCCCCTCTACTTCAAATATACCAGGCCAGAAGACAAGCAGGAATTTCAACCACGATTTCAGAAAAGCTTCTTCCAGTTTTCATGCTGCTTGTTCATGCAGCAGCCATCACACACCCAGTGGCGACTTTGTGCATAGAAAAATAACTGTGCACATTTATGAGACAGCTTTCGACAGATCAGCTCTAAATCTTATGCAAATCTGACCATAAAGGAGCTGCAGCTCAAAAAAACAGTTCAGTTCACTAAACTGGGTTAGGAGGAGAGCCGCTCTGTTTTCCTATGAGCTGTGCCCACTGCATAAGGGCATGTGCTTTCTGGCATCTGAGAGGGAAAAAACGAAAGTTGTCTTAACTTAACTCCTTGTTCTCTTTCAAAACTGAGCTTTATGCAAGTGGACCAGTGCTTCAGACAAGTGGAAGGATTGGACTTTGTGGTTAATAAACTTGCCTCTATCAGCACTCTTACAAAATATAATACTGACTAATGAATCAATATAAAAACACTATTGTGGATGCTGTTGCAATATGATATATTTGTAAAGAATGTGGTGATACAGAACAGACAGGATTACTATCTGTGTTTCTGTGTTTAACCTTAAGAGTAATTCTACTGAAGCAGCCTTGTTTTATTTAATACGCACTCCTAGTATAAGCTTTGCTTTTTGTTGGTTTTTAGAGAATTTTCCTTTTCAGCTACCAAACATCCAATCTTATCCAAAGCTTCCATTAGAAGAAATGAAAGATGAACCTGAGGTAACAAGGTATTTATTCCTTTAAAACTATTGTTTTCCATCCAGCATATAACATCTGGAGTATTGTGTCCAGTTCTCAGCCCCTCAGTTCCAGAAGGACATAGAGCTCCTGGAGAGAGTCCAGCACAGGACCACAAAGATGATGGAGTGGAACATCTCCCTGATGAGGAAAGGGTGAGGGAGCTGCATCTCTTTAGCTTGGAAAAAAGGAGACAGAGGGGTGATTCCATTAATGTTTGTAAATATGGAAAGGGTGAGCATCTTGACTTTCACTGTACTCTCTCCAATTTCATAGGAAATATTCTGAAAATAAAACTACATGCTGCTATGCTCCTCGTTACCATCCAGAGTAATTTTTTTTTTGCATTTTGGGCCTTTGAAACTGTGTATCTCATGGGCAACAATAGGTAGTTTAAAAGACTTTGAAATCTTATAAAACATTTTAAGATACAGAAAGGTAATACAAGGGGTTTATGATTCTGAAAGGAACTTTCATATAAAAAGGTACCCAGAGACAAAGGATTAAAGATTAATCAGTCATTTTAAATTCTTGGTACCGCTGTATATCAAAATGAAACCCTCTTTATTCTTCTCTGAGGATGAACAGATGAAGAGCACAGACAGGATCACTTTCAACAAATCATCAGGAAAAGGGCACCAGCTCAAATCATAAGTTTTTTCTATATTTATACTTTTTTTCAGCATTTTGCCTCATCCTGGTACCACCATATTCTTTGTACTCCAAATAACTACATGCACTTTGGGTATGACAGTAAGTGTTTCTGATTTTAAAAAGAAAAAAAAACTCAAAGCAGATGCTGGAATCCCCAGAAAACTCTTCCAGTTGCTACTGAGCCACTGGCAACCTGAGTCTATTTAATTTGGATACTGCAAGTGGTAAAGAGGAAAATTTGCTTGCCAGACCTGCACGGCCAAGCTACATCATTAAGTTCAACACTTAAAAAGATGCTATCAAATGCTTTTAATCCAGACTCTCTGAGTGATATCACATCACTCCACCTACAGCAGCCAACAGCTAAAGCTGGTTAATGTTTATTCAGGCTGACTCTGACGCAGCTAAGCAGCCCTGAAAATCTGTTATAGATCAGTCATTTTTATTAATCCCAGGCTGTGTTTCCAAAAGGAGTCTTTTGCTAGAACACTTTCAAAATACAGGCAGGTTTACATGCACAAATCAAAAAATGCAGAGTGCTGTTACTATTGATTAAAGCAAGATATCACAAATTAATATTTAGCAAGGTCATTATGACAGATTGATATGGCGTGCAGGTCCTCAAGCCTGATGTCTTATAATTTCTGAAGTGACAGCCTGTTTGTAAAAATAAAGGAAGGAGAAGAAAAAGTCTTACAGGTGGCACTGAACTGATAGCAGCATATAATAAAAAGCGCTTTGTCATTCACATAATGTCTGGGGTAATGAAATGAATACACTTTCTGGCTTCCTCCAGTTTGCAGTGCCAAAGAACACTGTGTTATCAGCACAGATGGAGCATGCATGGTTCTGGAGAAGAGCCTGGTGCAAACTGCAAACAAGCTTCTTTGCATACCAATGAATCCCTGAGAATGAGACCTTTGCTGTCAAGCGACAAGTTTGGAAGATCTATAAAAATGCATTAATCCCAGCAGTCTTGTTTGACTGCATGTTCTGTCAAAGCTCAGTTCAAGCGATTGGGAAACATGGCGTATCTTGCAGTTGTGGCTACTACTTTGGAGAGAGGTAGCAGGCAGATGAGTGATTTAATACAGGTCCCTCTTACTAAAGTGGTATCAGGGTGGCAAGAGAACTACAGTTGCCAGGGTTAAAATTCTGCCCCCCCATTTTCTTTCTAGAAAGTTTCTGCAAATAATTTTATGAATCCAAAAAAATCTTAAAAGCTACACATGGCTAACAAGGTAGAAGTGAGCCTAAGATGTTACCTACATAGTTACCCACATACTACCAAGTTTATAAAAACAAATGCTTTCTTCATCTGTCTCCTGTCTTGGCACACGGTTATTATTAACATATCACATATCATTTTGCTCCTCTTAAACCACAATGTTCTTTGCCAGCAGGCATAAACTAAGTGTTTTGGTTTTGCACAGTGATTAAGTCAAGACATGCACGGGTGTGTACACCTGCCCATCTCGGACAAAGAAGAAATATGAAGACTTCAAATAATTAAGAAATAGACTTCAGTTTTTTCTTGAATTTGGTATTTTGCATTTTCTTGCCAGATCCCTCAAATTAAGATGCTTTTAGTCCCATTTAAAATCCACCTTGCACAAAGCACATGATTTGCTCCTACATGTCCCATAGTAGTTCCCTTAGCTTATTCCCAGAATCCCAGAGTTACTGAAGCTGGAAAAGCCCTCTGAGCTCATCCAGCCCAGACCAGGACCTAACATCACCACAGCAGCCAGACCAGGGCACTAAGGGCCACAGCCAGGCTGTTCTTAAAAACACCTCCAGGGATGGGGACTCCACCACTGTCCTAGGCAGTCCAGTCCAGGGTCTGATCACCCTTTCAGTGAGGAAGGGCTTCCTAACAGCCAACATAACCCTCCCTTGGCAGCTTCAGGTCCTGCCCTCTTGTCCTGGTGCTAGTTGCCTGGGAGAAGAGCTCAACCCCCACCTGATTACAACCTCTCTTCAGGGAATTGTAAAGAAGGTCTCCCCCTGAGTCTCCTTGTACCAACAAATCTTGGTCTTGCTAAACCAGGTGAACTTACAATGAAACGGGGATTACTTGCATTGACAAAAGCAAACTAGACAGCCAATACAAACAACTACAGGCAGATGCTTTTTG
Source organism: Rhinopomastus cyanomelas (assembly GCA_013400115.1). Lineage (NCBI taxonomy): Eukaryota > Metazoa > Chordata > Aves > Bucerotiformes > Rhinopomastidae > Rhinopomastus > Rhinopomastus cyanomelas. Next base: position 17,470 of record VXBP01000606.1, read on the forward strand.
AACTGAATATTGGCAGTAAAACAACATGAAATAAAACACTGAAAGAAACATTGTAAAGTAGAGACATACCCATCAACAAGCTCAGGAGCCTCTGTACCTTTGAACTCACTCCCACAACTCTGTACAGTCCTTGGTCATTTATACCTAGAATGCAAGATGAGAGAGGAAAAATGAGGGAGACAGAAGGTCAGCTACAGTCAAAATTAGCATTCAAACTTTTCCCTGAGCAACAAATTCTCCTCAAAGACAGATAGACAGACACAATCATGAGAACAACATTAAAGCACTGCAAGAAGCCTTTTGTTCTTCTGAATTCTTGAGAAGAGTTCATGCTGTTTCAACAAAGGTTTCGTGTGCATCAATTCCAATTCAGAAGCTGAGAGTTGAAGCATACAGGAATAAACCTTTGCTTGAAAATAAAAAAAAAGCATAAATAAATCTCCAAATTTTTTAAATGACATTTTGGAGAGACCGGCATCCACATTCTAGTCACGCAAGGACAGAACTATCAAATCTTACACTAAGATTTAATAAATGTAATTTTGCTTTTCTCCCCAAATATGTGGCTGACAAAAGGAGTTTGGATAAAATAAAGAAAAACTTGAGCCTATTCCCAGTCCTCAAAACCCAATGTTTTTTCAAGTTTGTACATGTTTTTCATTTAAGATACAAGGCCTCATTCCAATCCGTTGTGGATTGCATCCAGAAGTATCACCACAAGTTACTGAAATCAGTACTTCAGGGTTTGCTTGGGATTAATGAAGAGTACCAGAACCAGAAGAATTTTTTCAGTCACTTACTGTTGTGTGGACACAGAGCCCTCTCCTGTCATTCCTCTGTGCCCTTCCATCCTTTCACACACATTCACTTCTTTACCCCTTTTTGTTTGCCTTTTTTACCCCTTTTCTTTGGGCTTCTTTATCCCTCTTCTTACCCTGCTTTTGCTTTCCTTTGCCATACCTAGTTCTATCCCTAGGGAAGGAAAACTAGGACTATAAATTGAAGGGACAAGGGAGGAAAGGGCAGGGAAGGAAAAGGGGAAACTAAGGTATACCCTTCCCTGCAGCATTCTTTCAAAGCCCATGCAGAGGGAGGTAAAATGTAATAGCCCTGGAGGTGGCCCACATGTTTCAGGCCACATAATAAGCAGCCAACTCCAAACACTACAGTACTCTAGCTTTATATTCACATTGGCCTGGAAAGGTAGAAATGCCACAAAATACCTGTGTTTCTATACCAAGGAGATCTTTCAAAATAACAGATTACGTGGTTTTCTTACCCAAAACATCCTTCAACAAAGGAAGGCCTGTGGAGAGTTCCCAATCTGTTCCAACTCAGAGAAGGAAAATTAAAACCAGTCACATGAGAGACATTTTCTTCCCAAATAAATATTAGATGAAGGATGTAAAAATCATTAGCCTTTTAATGAATCACTGTGAGACGTAACCATAATACACAGCAACAATTCTCAATACAGCAGAGAGAACTTCTCTAAATCCTCCTCCTGCCTAGCCTTGCTACGTCTTTCCTTCTGCTCTCATCCTCTAGTCTTCTTCAAACAGTGTGCAGAGTCCTCAGACATCTCAGATCTTTGGAAGTCTTCTGAACTCTTCCCTGTTAGCACTCTTCCACAGCTGACTGTTGACTGGCTATAACAGCAGATGCTACTTCTCTCGGTTGCTCTACCTGAGCAAAACTGGCTCTTTTATCTCCACAAGCCGCAGGCACCCCTGCAATGATGCTGCATCTCAAGGTAGATGCCAAACGAGAGTAGGCTCCAATGCGGAGAATAAGCCTCATATCCAGTACTTTCCCTGTGGACATCAAACTGCACAACTCTAGAGTACGCTCACAAGTTAGCTGTGTGCAAAAGGAAGAAGCACAAAGCCCAGCTAGGAGGCAACAGTCTTTTCTAACCCGAATGATTCTATATGAAAATATCAAGTCTAACAACGCAACCAATCAAGCTCTCCAGTGATCCCCAGAACCGTATAACATCATGCCATGCACCACTTCAAGACTGTGAACACTAAAAAAGCAAATAAACACAGTCCTTGATTTGCTCCAAAAACAACCACATGCACTAGGAATTGGTCCCCAGAGCAGTAAGTATTTTTTACTTCAAATTCCTCAGACATGTCCATGAAAAACTCTGATACAAAAGTAACAGCAAGCTTCTAGTGCTCTGCCAAAATGCATCACACTTTTTTTATACTCAGTCCTCCACTACTTTTAGTGCCACAGAACAAGCCTTCTGCATCCTATGCAAGAAGCCAAAAAGCTGAAGGAAAACTGTCACAGTCAGACACAGCTTGTCGCTTGTCTCAGAAATTGTTTTATGACTTCCCTTGCTTCAAAAGTTAAAACTAGGGAGAAGCAAACCATGTTGTTCCCCAAACTTTTATCTATGGGGTTCAAACTAAATAAGGTCAAACCAAGGAACCTACTGCTCAATATTAAGAGAGACATGATGTGAAGTCATGGCACTGTGGAAACCATGACTGTTTTCCAGCAATACCCATGAGTGTGTAAGAGTAATTATCAGATAATAATCACCTTTAAATTCATCAACCTGAAGAGCTTACTGCTGGCAGCCATCATAAAGTGCAGTGAGAAATTAATATTTCAGCAGAATTTTAAACGATAGCATCAAACATCCTTCTTAAACCGTGTTTTATTTAAACTACACAAGCCTGGTTCAAAACAGTACAGCTTGGGATATAAGATGTACAGCATGTTTCAGATCTCCGACACGTCCAAGACCGACAGCGGTTGGCAGCCACAGAGCACAATCGACAGGATGAGTCAGTGCAAGGCACAGATTAGCACTCACTGGATCCCTGAAAGGTTCAGGAGCTGAGGCTGCCAACTCAGCCAGATTCTACTGGTAACTTGGAGCAGTGAAGGCCCACGACATCATTTCTTTTGTATTTACATGATCTCTAGAGTATCAGGCAGACAAACATCTTATTTGGCACAAGTACACAGCTTGTGCAACACTGCTTAGAAAAAGGCAGTAACCGGTAACTCGGGCCATGGTTAAGGTTCCTAGGCAAGGCCACATTGTGCCTGGTGTTGCACGTGTGGCTGCTACAGGCTGTTCATGCAGCTGGAAATCCAACTCGTTACATCAACCTCACAGCACAGAAACAGCCATACAAGTGACACTCTAAATTCAGGGTAATGCCAGGTAATTTTTTCACTAAAGAAAAAGGTTTTCTACTTCCTCCTGAGCATCCTCATTCTTTCTTGTGAGCAGACAGCAAACAGACAGCTCAATGCTGCCATCTCTCTCTGCAGCTCAGATTAGCAGCTCTGGTAGTTCTACAACTCAAGCCAAACACGGTTCTGGCAAACACCTACCACATCCTCCCCAAGCTACAACCAACTACAGGCGCACAAAACCCTGCACACAGTCTTCACTACCAGAGTAAACAGCTTTTTGCCATTTCTGTACACTCTGAACACGTTGTGTGCTTCTCAGCACAGAGTTAAAATAAAATACTCCCAACAGACCCACAGAGCGTTCTCTCAGCGACGCAACAGGGGTGCATAGTCAACCAGCATCGTGCTCGCCGTGTGCGAGACAGGCTGCCTCTCTGGGTGCCTCCTGCCAGGTAAAGCAATGCCAGTGTATGTTGTAGAAGGCCCTGCTGATCCAGGAGTTTACTCACATGCTAACCAAGGCACTGCCTTTGAGTCTTCTATTCATTCAGAGCAAAAAATTTCTTTCTTGGTTTTACAAACAGGAACATAACTGTGGAAGAAATTATTCAAGTTTATGTTAATCATCTCTGTTATGCTCTTCTCTCTCTGAATACCAGACTTTCTCTGCTACGACATGACGAGATTATTCTCAGTTTCCACCCACACTAGACTGTCCTCTCTTTCCACCCACGTCAACCTCACACCCATTATGATTAAAAGGGGAAAAAAAACATAGAGCACAAGCGTAGTCTCTAAAGAGGCATCTGTCCTGTTTTCTCCTGCCGAGCAGAGCTTGTCTTTGATGTGTTATCATTAAAGCGAAATAATCCAGCCAAGATTGTTGTAAGGAAATGTATAGGTATCATATCTGCAATCCGAAAGATGGACTTTCTTCATCACACAACTTTTGAGGCAAACAACCAAATGTTCTCCTGACCTCCCATTTGTTCAGCTCAGCAGACATCAGCAGGATCCTTCATGGATGAGAGATGCTTCAGTTAGGCTTATGGATAAATTCAGGACTTTATAATGCTTTTTTCTTTGTTTCTTTTTGCCCTTTTTTAAATGTAGTTGACATTAAATTCAGTGCTGACAAACAGCGGCTTGAAATGCAATGGACAAATCAATTGAAACAGAGCTAAAAAGGATTGCTGAGTTCTTGGAAGGCAGCACCCCACCTAAATACCATTTTGAACCACTCCACAGGTAAGGAAATATTTACTGAATACTGATCTATTTACTTTTTCCTTAAGTACCCTCCAAAACAAAATAAGTGTCATCTTCGTTGGTAATAAGCACTGTAAAAGTACTCCATGTGGTCTATTCAAGCTTATTATTAGATGTCTTGATCAACTCCATTAGGTGAGGCTACAAAACATGTGCTGAACCTTCTTACATGTTCCTAAACCCAGGCATAAAGCATACAGGAAACTGGAACCAGCACTCCCTTGAACCTATTCACCTCCAGCCACAAAAAAAACCCAAACAAAGCCAACTCATTTTTCTGAAAAGCCACTTCATGAGGAAAGTTCTTTGGCTTTTTTCCATGGTCATGTTCTTGTTACCTTGAAGGGTATTTTACTTGAAGAGAACTCTCTGAACATTTCTAGAGCTAATAAAACACTAGTGAGCTCCCCAGTGCTTACAGGAAGCATGGCCTGTGGCATCAGCCACTGTGCTGTGGACCAAAACCTGTCTTTTATTACATAGAATCATAGAATCATACAATCATTGACGTTACAAAAGATCTTCAAGATCATTAAGTGCAATCACTAATCCAACTGTCCCAAGCTCACTGCTAAACTCTGCCCCTAAGCTCCAGATCTTCACAACCTTTAAACACATCCAGGGATGATGACTCAACCCCCTCCCTGAGTAGCCTGTTCTAAAGCCTGATAGTCCTTTCCAGGAAGAAGTTTTTCCTGGTGTCCAACCTAAACTTCCTCTGGCACAGCTTGAGGCCATTTCCTCCTCTCCCATCCCTTGTTACTTGTGAGAAGAGACCAACCCCCACCTCTACAAACTCCTTTAAGGTATTTGTAGATACTAATAAGCTCTCTCCTCAGTCTCCTTTTCTTCAGATGAAATAGCCTCAGATTCCTTAGACTCACAAAGAACCACATAATTATTGAAGCTGGAAAAGATCCCCAGTACCTGTTTAATAAAAACTGCATCACCTGGTGTAAATAAAATCACAGAATTACACAGAAGCTCAGAATTACTGAGGCAGGAAGAGCCCTCTGAGATCATCCAGCCTAGACCAGGACCTAAAATTACCACAGCAGCCAGACCAGGGCACTCAGGGCCACAGCCAAGCTGTCCTTAAACACCTCCAGGGATGTGGACTCCACCACTGTCCTGGGCAGTCCATTCCAGGAACTGATCACACTTACGATGAGGAAGGGCTGCCTAACTTCCAACTTAAGCCTTCCCTCTCGTTCTGTCATAGAACCAAAGAATCATTAGGATTGGAAGAGACCTTGAAAGATCATAGAATCATAGAATCATTACGGATTGGAAGGGACCTCGAAAGATCATCTAGTCCAATCCGCCTGCAACAGCAGGATCACCTAAACCAGTCCAGTTGGGTCTTGAATATCTCCAGTGAGGGAGACTCCACAACCCCCCTGGGCAGCCTGTTCCAGTGCTCCGTCACCACAGCAGGATCACCCAGACCAAGACACACAGGAACACATCCAGGCTCCTGAAGGAAATCTCAGGGAAGAAGGAATCTTACAATTCATGGAAGAAGGGATTGGTCACTTGGGAGAACTATAGGAAAGCAGTCAGGGACTGTAGGAAAGCAACAAGGAAGGCCAAAGCCCTCTTGGAACTGAAGCTGGCAAAGGAAGTAAAACAGAACAAGAAAGGCTTCTTCAAATACATCAGCAGAAAAAGGAAGAACAACGAAGGTGTAGGGGCACTACTGAATGAGGAGGCAGCCTTGATAACTGAGGCTGCAGAGAAGGCAGAGTTGCTGAATGCCTTCTTTGCTTC